>ML275806.1:0-76658 GCA_005239495.1 Nicotiana undulata
GAACTTAATTGATATAAAAATTATTTGGTCAAAGTCACGCGAACGTGTACTTCGATTTATTTTAAAAAAATTATAACTATATCACGCGAACGTGTACATAACTGCGATAATTTGATTAATTAAGAACATGCCTAAAGTATCATGGTGTGCTTATGAATCGGAATATTTATTGCATATAAATTCATTTGGCTCATATCTTACTATCAATAAACTCAAATCATTATTACATCCTATTAGTGCAACAAGCTGTAATGTTTAAGGCAAAACTTCTCTATAACAATAGTTTTAAGAAATTAATCCAATCTCCTATATTAACAAACTATAATGTCCAAACACGTATTTTTATGTTACAACTCATTATCTTGATATTTCAACTAACAAACAAAAGAAAAAGCAAAATACACTAAGCTGGAAAATTAATTACACCTATTCAAGATAAACTTACATACTTCAAGAGCAAAATTAATTCGTCAAAAACTAAGTAACTCCCATTCGCAGCCATTCACATCAAATTTGACATTTCTTTAGCATACTACTTAGGCTATTATGACATAAGCATACAAATTGAGGATTAAATTAAATATAAGAAATCACAAAACTTCATTCAATTAAGCTTTAAATTCTAAAAAAAATAGAATATCAAGCTTGAAGATTAACGTGAAGATGATATATTTTCCTCTCAAGATTTAGCAAGTAAATAAACACACATTTCGGAGGATGTAANGTGGAAATTTTTTTTTAACAAAACCATTCAAAGTAGAGTACCAACTAAAACCATGAAATAAAAAAAAGAAAAGCACCTTTGTATAGATGGAAACTTTTTCATTACCAGGGCAGAGAAATTTCTGAATTCTCGCACTTAAAAGGACCACAAATCGAAACCTGCACCGAAAAACTCGAACCCGACTCCAAATTCGAACTAAAACGGGAGGTTTGGTGGCTTTGGACTGCTGCGTTTTAGAACAGTTTTTGGGGTGATTTCAGCTGTCTTTGGGTGTTAATTTCGCTGGAGTTTTGGCCAGACCAAATGGTGAGAAGTTGCTCTCTTTTTCTTTTGTATATATGTGTGTTTATGATTTTTTTTTTCTTTCTCTCTTTTGTTCCTCCTTTTCTTTGTTTTTTTTTTGTTTTGCTTTCAAATTTTTTTTGTTTCCTCCTTTTGCTTTCTGTTTTCCTTCAGCCTCTTTGTCTCACTTTTGTATTTATAAGAAATAATTTTAGTAGTTTTTTTTTTCTTGTNCTACAACTTCTTGACCTGCAATACGGAGGAAAGACGTTAGACAAACAGGGATATAAATGCAAAACACAAGTGATATGCGAAAGAAAGTTACCTGCTTTTGAAGCTTTCCAGCCTCCTCGAAAGCAACGGGGGCATCAAGTTCAGTATCCTCCTCGAGGCCGATGAAGTAATCTCTGAATGTGTCATCCTCTTCCCGAGAGATATCCACATCGCCATCGCCCCTATTCTGCGCGTCCCTTATTTTCCTTGGGGAAAATGAAGGGCTCAAATTGAAGCCGCCCACAACATCGATTTCTATCGGGGTTTCTTCCCGAACCCGAAGGAGTTCGGAAACCAAGCCCTCCGAACTTATCGATACGGACTGTACCATGACCGGCGAATGGCTCAGGGACTGCACCCAAGCCCTCCTCGAGGGCCCCCTCCATGTGAGGTTGTTCCACATCGGCAGTATCCGATTCGGCGGCCCGATGCTCAATAGTATTTGGAGCGTCCGCGCTCTGTCTTACCCTTTGTACCAAAGGGCGGTTATCCTCATTATCATCTTTTTCTGCAGCGCGAAGACTTGCAACAACATCCGAAGTCAAGACCGTAGCATTGTTCTTAGGCTGCGGACCTTGGGTTTCTTTGATTTTGGAGACTCATCCGATGTCTCCTTCTTCCTCTTCTTACCCTTGTCGTGTTTCAAAAGCGCCTCTTCATCGGGAGCGGGCGGTCTCATCGAAAATACTTCCACGAGTCCTGCACAGGCATGATATATCAAATTTACTGCTACAAAGAGTGCCCATATGAGATGCGACAACAACAACAAGGAGGCCTTACCATGGTTCTTGGCCTGCCACCACGTCTTGGCCAAGTCACGCCAAGATCGCTTGTTGTAAGCGAAGTCAGAATCTATTTTCTTGATCCACCCCGGTAGGTTCTAAACCGCGGCGGGGAACCAAACGGTGGCTGCGTAATCAAAAGAAATCAGTTTGGAAGAAGAAGAAGGGGCAGTAAAGTATGCTCGATGTAGTGATACTTACACTTCACATTCCATTCTTCCAGGAATGACATCCTGTCAGTAGGGATGATGTCCGACGTTGATACTCTGACGAACCGGCTCATCGATCCCTGGTCTTTGTCCTCATCGATGCTCGCAAAGAATGTCTTGGCCGATCGATGGTGCAGCTTGATTAAACCCCCTTGGAAGAGACAGGGGGCTATATAACCTTATCAAGTTATCAAGGGTGAAGGTCATTCCCTCGATCTAGTTGGAGAAATATCGGAGCATATATACAATCCTCCAGAAGGAAGGATATATCTAACCAAGTGTCACTCGGCACTGATGACAAAAGCCAAGAATCACCGGATCTATCGGCAAAGAAGAAGAAGGTTCCACGGGACCCAGAGTGAATGGGTATATGTATACGCTGAGGAATCCAACTTTGTGTGTCACTATGCTTTCCTCAGCTTGGAGGATTTCTATTTGTACCGCATCACCCCATCGACAGTCCTTTTTACCCTCTCTACTTTGGTTACCACACTGATGTATCGAGATATGGGCTCGCATTGGCCCAGTGTAGAAAGAGGTCTATCGATGGTAAAGTCAGAGATCGTATCGAAGGGGCCTGAAATACATTGCTCAATGCTTGGTGGTGTTTTTTGTTTTCCCTTGGATGGGCGTGCAGAAGAAGAGGTTCCCTCTTTCTAGGGTACCATCTTAGAAGTTTTGTCCATAACTATGAAATGTTTCTAAGAAAGAAGATGAAGAAGCAAGCGCAGAGATAAGATGAATGCAGATGATGATGAACTTAACTCTAAAAACTTGAGGATGTAGTAAAAGTATGAACAGTAAACACCTGAGGTATTTATAGAAGTCGTTTAGGCAAGGATTGAGAAGTTGGAAAGTCGAATCAAAATGGTTAGTGGGCTTCTCGATAGTTGTGTTGACGGTGACCTCGATGCAGCCTTTGAGTCACGTCATTTAATGCTCTAACTAGGGTGATGTCATAATGGAAGTATCAAAGAGGCAAGAGTTCAAGACCGTTTCTTATCATTTCACTCTAAGAAACGCGGGGACTATCTGTATACCACTAAAATCAGAGAGACCGATTTTATGATTATTATGGTTTTCTATAGACCGCTTTCAGAAGGCTCGAGGCACAACTCGAGGTACGACCCCGAGGGTTCACTATGCCCGACCTCGGGGTAGTATAAATCGGTGGATATCATGGACGAGCGTGAAGCTCCCGAAAGGCACGTGGTTAAAGTTGACCATGTATGCAAGAATAGTACAAGTCCATACCGTTGCATTAAATAGCTGTACCAGTTGCATATATTTGAAATAAATGTTTATGTACTATTTTGTAATTTTTCCCTCCTATATAAAGGGGACCTTTATCATTTCTTTCACACATGATATTCAATTCAAGAACATTCTCTGCTCTCTAACTTAAACACTCTCCATTGTCGATTCCTTCAATTTATTGCTTACATTTATTGTGTTCCATTTATTGTACTTCATTTATTACTCATCATTGATCATAAATAGCCGCCTTCGAGGTCCTTAGCACTGTTAGACCTCCATCAATCATTCACTACTAACACTGAGCTCCAACCTCGAGATCCTACCTCGGCCAGCTCGAGATCCCGACTCAGGGCAGTTTGGTTTGCATATTTTTGCTATCTTTGACTCTTATCTTATTTCCGCAAGTCACACTTAGCATCTATTGACTAACAACTAGTATTAAAATAAATCACGTATTTTTAGAACCACAAATCAAATTGAATTGTAATTACCATTTTCAAGGTAAACACCATAAAAGTTTCTACGAGAAAGTCCGATGTGTTCAAAATCAAACAAAGAGAGAACGAGATGCTAAGGGAGTTCGTATCATGTTTCCAGAACAGAAGGAGCGAATGGAATTACCACCAGTCTCTGATGACTGGATAGTGCATGCCTTCACCCAAGGACTGAATGAACGAAGCTCAATAGCTTCAAAGCAGCTGAAGCATAATTTGATCGAGTATCCCGCCATAACTTGGGCAGATGTACACAACAAGTACCAACCAAAAATCAGGGTCGAGGAAGACCAACTGGGATCCCCCTCGAGCTTAGTGTATCCAAGTAAGCTATTAATAAAGGAATCAAGAAGTGCTGAAAGGGAGTCGAGACCAAACAAGGAAAGATATCAACCATATGTCGAAGACCGAAGAAACACTTTGAGGCGTAATATACCTCGAAAATCCGGGTTTGACAGACACTCGAGACCATTGGAGGCACCCCGATTGTCAGAGTACAACTTCAACATCGATGCCTCAGACATCGTATCCGCCATCAGCAAGATCAGAGACATAAGATGGCCCAAGCCCATACAGACCGATCCCTCTCAGAGGAATCCCAGCGTGATGTGTAAATATCAAGGTACCCATGGTCATAGGACCGAGGACTGAAGACAGCTTCGAGAGAAGGTAGCCCGATTGTTCAACAAAGGGAACCTTCGGGAATTTCTCAGTGACCGGGCCAAGAACCACTTTCGAGAAAGAGATGCAAATAGGAAGAATGAACTAGAAGAGCTCCAACATGTCATTCACATGATCATTGGAGGAGTTGACGTCCCATAGGGACGCATATTCAAGCGAACAAAAGTATCCATCAAAAGGGAAAAGCGGACTCGGGACTACATACCTGAGGATACTCTTACATTCAGCAAGGAAGACATCGAGGCCTTATCTCATCCCCATAATGACGCACTAGTAATTTCTTTCCTTTTAAATAAAGTTCAGGTTAAACGTGTGCTCGTGGATCCAGGTAGTTCGGCCAATATAATATGGTCGAGGGTCGTGGAGTAGCTCGGATTGCTCGACCAAGTAATACCCGCCTCTCGAATCCTGAATGGATTCAACGTGGCGAGTGAAACAACAAAGGGGGAAATCATCCTCCTAGTCAACGTGGTTGGGACAATACAAACCACCAAATTTCATGTCATCGAAGGTGACATGAGGTACAACGCCTTACTTGGAAGGCCATGGATACATAGCATGAGGGTAGTTCCCTCAACTCTTCATCAAATGATGAAATTTCCAACAAAGGATGGAGTGAAAACGGTGTATGGAGAGCAGCATGCAGCCAAATAGATGTTCGCAGTACATGACTTGGCACTAGTACCGGCTCCATCTCTCTCGGAGAAGTCAAAAGGCGAACAGGTAGCTAAATAGCAATCACATCTCATACAATCAACTGAGCCTGAGGGACAGATGATCAATGAACAGGTGGTCAAGGATGGAGAAGAAGACTTCTTCACCCCTAGAGCTTTCGTTGCCCCCGAGGAATCAGATGCAACGAAGTCCACTATCGAAGAACTCGAGCAGGCAGTATTGATCGAGCATCTTCGAGAATGAAAGATATGACAGGGATACCACAGGAGATAACCACATATCGACTAAGTGTGAATCCCAGGTTCAAACTGGTGAAGCAAAAAAGGAGACCTCAATCTGAGGTAAAGCTTGCATTCATCAAAGATGAGGTAAAAAAACTTCTCAAAATAGGGTCCATTAGGGAGGTAAAATACCTCGAATGGCTAGCTAATGTAGTAATAGTCCCTAAAAAGAGGAATAAACTGAGAATCTGTGTAGATTACAAAGATTTGAATAAAGCATGCCCTAAAGTCTCATTACCATTCCCCAACATAGATCATTTGATCGATGCTACGGCCGGCCATGAGATCCTTACTTTTCTCGATGCCTACTGCGGGTACAATCAAATAAATGAACCCGGAGGAGAAATGAAAGACTTTGTTCATCACGAAGTATGGAACATATTGCCATAACGTAATTCCGTTCTGGCTAAAAAACGCAGGAGCTACATATCAACGCCTAGTTAATAAGATGTTCGAACATCAAATAGGAAAATCTATGGAAGTTTACATAGATGACATGCTAGTTAAGTCCCTGCGCGCAGAGGACCATTTGACTCATTTGCAGGAGACGTTCGATATCCTAAGAAGGTACAACATGAAGCTCAACCCCGAAAAATGTGCTTTCAGAGTCGGATGGGCAAATATTTGGGCTTCGTGGCGTCAAATAGGGGGGTCGAGATCAACCCCAATAAAATCAAAGCCATCGAGGAGATCACCGTGGTGAACAATATGAAAGCAGTGCAACGGCCAACTGGGCAAATAGCAGCCTTAGGCCGATTCATCTCGAGGTCATCAGATCGGAGTCATCACTTTTTCTCCCTACTCAAGAAGATAAACAACTTCGAGTGGACTCCGGAATGCCAACAGGCCTTGGAAGAATTAAAACAGTATCTCTCAAGCCCACCTTTACTCCATACCCCGGAAGAGGATGAATCATTATACTTATATTTGTTCGTGTCCGAAGTAGCGGTAAGCGGTGTGTTGGTTCGAGAAGAACAAGGTACGCAATTCCCTGTTTATTACGCAAGTCGGACCCTGGGAGATGCTAAAACTAGGTATCCACACTTAGAAAAATTTGATGTTGCCTTAGTAAGTGCATCTAGGAAGTTGAAACCATACCATACTTTCAATGTCATCCTATATGTGTGTTAACTACATAAGCAATTAGAATCATCTTGCATAAGCCCGAATTATCGGGCTGATTGGAAAAATGGGCCATCAAACTCGGAGGGTATGATATCGAGTATCAACCCCGAACGGCTATCAAGTCTCAAATTTTTGTGGAATTCGTGGCCGATTACGCACCTTCCCTCGTGCCCGAAGTGGAGAAAGATCTCTTGTTAAAAACGGGCACATCAACGGAGGTGTGGACCCTCTTTACTGATGGTTCCTCAAATCTGAAAGGGTCCGCGGTCAATATAGTTCTAAAACCGCCAACGGGCGGCATAATTAGACAATCTATAAAATCTTCGAAATTGACTAACAATGAGGCCGAGTATGAGGACATGATTGCAGGTCTCGAACTAGCCAAAGGCCTAGGAGTAGAGGTCATCAAAGCAAAATGTGACTCTCTTCTGGTTGTAAACCAAGTAAATGGGAGCTTCGAGGTTCGAAAAGATAGGATGCAAAGATACTTATACAAGCTTCAAGTGACATAGCATCTACTTCAAAGAGTGGACCCTGGTTCATATACCTCATGAACAGAACAGCGAGGCCGATGCACTCGCGAACTTGGGTTCGTCTGTTGAAGAAGAAAACATAGTCCCGGGGACTGTCGTACAACTATCATTATCGGTGATCGAAGAAGGCCATGCCAAAATCAATTCAACGAGTCTAACATGGGATTGGAGGAACAAGTACATCGACTACTTGAAACATGGGAAACTCCTCACGGATCCAAAAGAATCGATGGCCCTTCGAGCCAAAGAAGCCATATTTTCACTAGAAGAGAATGAAACATTGTACAGAAGGACCTTCGACGGACCACTAGCAGTATGATTGGAACCGGGGGACACCGACTATGTGCTACGAGAAATACATGAAGGCATTTGTGGAAACCATTCCGGTGCCGATTCTTTAGTTCGAAAGGTAATCAGAGCAGGGTATTACTGGGATAACATGGAAAAGGACACCAAGGAGTTTTTTCGAAGATGTGACAAATGCCAAAGATTCGCACCAATGATTCATCAACCCGGTGAACAACTACACTCAGTCCTATCCCCGTGGCCATTCATGAAATGGGGGATGGACATCGTCGCCCCCCTACCAACAGCGCCAGGTAAAGGTAGATTTATCTTATTTATGACTGACTACTTCTCGAAATGGGTAGAAGCGCATTCCTTCGAAAAGGTAAGAGAAAAAACGTCATCGACTTCATATGGAACCACATCATATGCCGATTCGGGATCCCCTCCGAGATTATATGTGATAATGGGAAGAAGTTCATCGGCAGCAAGGTGACGAAATTCCTCGAGGATTATAAAATCAAAAGGATCCTATCTAAACCTTATCACCCAAGTGAAAATGGCCAAGCCGAGTCCACAAACAAAACTCTCATTCAAAACTTAAACAAGAGGTTAGAGAATGCAAAGGGGAAGTGGAGAGAAGTTTTTCCCGAAGTACTATGGGCTTATCGAACAACTTCGAAGTCGAGCATAGGGGAGACCCCAATTTCTTTGGTATATGGGTTCGAGGTATTGATACCAGTTAAGGTCCGAGAACCGAGCGTCAAATTCTAGCATGCCATCGAGGACTCAAACAACGAGGCCATGAACACCTCCCTCGAGATACTAGATGAAATGCGCGAGGCCGCAGTGGTTTGAATGGCTGCTCAAAAACAAAGGATCGAAAGATACTACAATAGAAGAACAAACCTTCGATACTCCGGAGTTGGGGACTTGGTTCTAAGAAAAGTCACCCTCAACACTCAAAATCCAAATGAAGGGAAGCTAGGCCCTAGTTGGCAAGGACCGTACTGTGTCCTCCGGGTAGTAGGCAAAGGATCCTGCAAGATTAGCACTATGGAAGGCAAGCAACTACCAAACAATTGGAATATATCACTACTCAAACGCTACTATTGCTAAGGTATAACCTTCTCCTTTTTAATTATTATTTCATACTAACTCCTTACAGGTGATCGGTTGGAGATATCGAAGCACCCTTCAACTCGAAAAACATGGGTTTTAAAGCATGCGTTGCACTTTTTTTCCCTTAGATCAGGTTTTATCCCAAATGGGTTTTATCAGCAAGGTTTTTTAACGAGGAAACACCTATATGCTACATAAGGAAAACTCAACAAGTATTCAAGGATTCTTTTCTATTAACCTCGAATACTTGGGGCATCACCCTAGGAGGTTACTTTTTCAAATAAAGTAAAATGCCCTCAATAGGAGAACATTGTAATGGGACAAACGGTCAAATGAATCGTGTCCATGTAGAATAGTCGAGCCCCCAATGGCAAAAACATGTACGATGTATCAATCATTTGAAGAAGCATTCTTATTATATGAAAACACTTTTTGTATCAAAGAAGTCTACTATTTTCACTAAACGACTCAAGAACCAAATACACTCGAACACTCGGGGACTGTCTTCGACAGTCAGCATATCGAGTCATCAAAAACTCGAACTTATAAGACCTCATTGAGGAAACCTCAAACTTATAAGACCTCAATGAGGCATACTTAAACTTATATGACCTCAAAGAGGCATATCCGAACTTATAAGACCTTAAAAGAGGCATCCCCTCGATATTAAGGCCAAGGCTATATACTCGAACTTGTAATACCCCTAAAAAGGCATACCCTCAATATTACGGCCGAGGTCTCACCGGGGACTGAAGGCTACGGCCAAATATAAAGACTACGGACATATGAAAATGCTACGGCCAAAATAATGCGGCTCGAAGACGTCTGAATTCCACCATAAAACTAAAGGCCTTCAAATACTTCAAAAAGCCCGGTTAAATCAGGCTACCCTCGGCATAAGTAAAGGGGCTTCGATAATATCAGCTTCGAACAATGTAAAGGCTTCGAAAAAATCAGCCTTCGAGAGAACCTCATGAGGTACTCAGTTATCGCCACACATCTACTTGTAATCGAGGTTCCTATCAATCAAACCTTCGAAAAGTCGGACAGATATAAAAACATGCCAAGACATAACAAAAATTTTAAAAGTCTTTACTAGAATAGGGGAAAGTTATAGCCATTTTAGAGGTCGAATTTACCCAATCTAAAAAGAGCCTAAGGTCCTATTTTCAAGAGCCTAAGGGCCCATATATAAGAGATTAAGGGACAATCTAAAAAGCCTAAGGGACAACTTAAAAAGATCCTTAGGGCCGATGTCTTAAAACCTAAGGGTCGATACCTAAAGAACTTAAAGGCCAGCGCAAGCCATGACCGAACCTTTTACCTAGTTCGGACTCGAGAGTCCCGAGGCAAAGCTTAGATCGAAGATCGGACCCTAAGAGGTCACCTATTATTAGTCATCGAGCAATACACAAAACCTAAGGGTTTTATATTCTAAGTCTAACACATCGGATTGATCGTCAACAAGCATCAAATCTCATTTCAAAAGCAAAGGAAACTTCACTAAACCCTATTAAAATAAATAAAAAGGTTTTGCAAAGCTTGAAAAGGGTTTCAATTTTGAAAGTGACAAAGAATTGTGTTTTAAAGGAATAACTCAGAGTCACCACCTGACTTTGATTTCGGTGTGTCAGGTCACCGTTATTTTAAAATAAAATACTTTTTCCTTTTAAAACACTTTGGACTCCAAACTAAGTCTGCACCAGAGATTCAAAGTAAGGGGGTTTATTTGACTCGGGGAGAAGGTGTTAGGCATTCCCCGAGTCCCGTAACTAATACGGTTGCGTGCCTGATCAAGTTGGCTTTAAAGAATACTCATATTGAGGTAGAAAAACACAAAAAAAAAATTAACAATCAAAAGAGCATCGAGGTCGTCCCCACCTAATAAAAGAAAAATAAAAGTAAAATAAAAATCCTATTCTATGCTTCCTCAAATTGTTCCGTCTTTTGCCTTCATTTACATTCACTTCGGGGCATACCCCAGATAAAAATATATACAAAGTCTTCGGGGAATTCCTCGGATGTAATAATCAACTAACAGGAACGACCTCTCACCTCAAAAGAGAAACTAAAACACGAGAGTCCTAAAGATTTTCCTACCCAAATGTGGTTGGCCTAAACATGCTCCTAACGTCACAAATAATTAAAGAAAATTAAATGAGAGCATGATAAGCACTTAAGAAATATCCCTTTTAAAAGCTTTTAAATTCGAAAGCACACGGTCACATTTGTCTTTTAACTGTCGTATGCCCAAATCATTATCCAACAGCTACACAGACCAATTATTTTAGCTAACATTCCCTTCCCCCAATATTTATTCATAAACGTGCTTTTGACAAATTAAAAATCACTTAAACTCATACAAAAGAAATCCCTTCATAATTTAGAAAATAAGCTAATTAAGAGGACCATAAACCAATTAAGACATACAGAAACAACCAAACATTATTCATTCAACGGAATTAATTTCAAGAACCCATCAAAGTTTAAGTAGAATGTCAAGTTTGAGAAATGGACCTCACTGTCGAAATCTTTCAAATCCGGGTTAACGAAAGAACACCCAACAATGAATCATCAACAAATCTCTGAACGAGCAATTGAACATGCGACCGGATACCTCGGTCGGATGACACTCGAACCTCGACGAAATTGTGAATTTTCTCGGAAACTTTAGACTACGACCTTCGACAAACTCAAAACTCACCAGAAATTAAAACACTAATCAATGACTAAAGATGGTCTTAAAAAAACAACAACAGTGTTTTCCAAGAGAACAACGGGAACAAAATGTAAAGTCGCGAATCGCATGAAAATTTCAACCAAAGCACAAGGTCGCCGGAAAATGATAAACGGGGCAGTAGAGCATAGCAGAACAATGAAGGGGCCTATAGGGTTGGCAGCGGCGACGTCTCGTTCGGTGAGGAGTAACGATTGTATCTTAGGATGATTGGGGCAACAGATTTTTTAGCAAGGGGTGGTGGATTTGGTGATAAAGATGGTGGTTGAGAGGGTGCAGCTGGAGGAGGAGTGGTGGATGAAACGGCGGCTGGTTGCTACTTTTAAGTGATAAGAGGAGTAGAGAAGAGGAGTGTCGGCGATGGTCAAATGGCCGACGGCGGCAGTGAGGAGGAGGGAGTTGGTCGCTGTCTATTCTTCTCTTCCTAGGGTGTCTTCGTTGTTGAAGAAGGGTCCATTTTTTTTTGTTCTTATGTTAGGTCTATTAGTGTGTGTTTTTTTTTTTTGGGTGTAAGAGGTCCTAGGGTTTCTAAGGTTGTAAGGTCTTAGGGTGTATTAGGTTAGTAAAGGGTAAGGGATTTGGGCTCGGTCGAATTTTGGCTTAAACTTGGGCCAATGAGAATTGAGACTCGCCACAAAATAAGGCTCTTCTTGTTGAACAAAGACACTCAAAATCCTAGAAATATTAATTACGACTTAATTATTTAAATATTAAAATAAAATTATGTTTATATATATTTTTTGTATTTTTTATAATTTGTATACTTAAAATAATGTAAAAGAGTCAAAACTAGTTTAAAAAGAAATATTAGACCTAAACTAAGTATTTAAACGCAAAAATGTGTAAAATCTCGGGGAGGGTAAAAAATTACATGTCTACAGCTGCCCCTCTTTGACTGGAAACACGAAGAGTTTTCAGACAAAGACGACTAGACAGGTTTTTTGACCCGACCCTTATTTAGAGAGACCAAAACTAAAAGAAAGAAGAATGTGACTGAGCCCTAATATCTGAGCTGCCTACATATCCTTGGCTATAAAAGAATCAGGCCACGTGTAGTTCAGAAGTAGGAATAATGAGGGAGTATACTGAGATGGGGAGTCGATCGAGGTGCCATTCCGTCGAGGTTCCGGTCCGCGGCCCTGTTATTACATCAAAATCAAAGATAAAAAAAAGACTAACTAAGCATGTCAGCTATGAGTTACAAGATTCATATCTATAAGTCTTCTGAAGCTTGATCTTGAGTCTTTAATGGTCTTCATGCAGACTTTAGATTTGAACCTTGACGCTTGCTAGCTGCAGGTGGTGCTTCATTATTTCTTTGTTTTTTTTTCTCTTTTATTCTGGATTAAGACTACTTTTGTTGGTCATCTACTGTCGACTAGCATTCTTGTCGCGAGCTTCTGTTACTTTTAACCTTAATTGAATTTGAAATGACTTCCCTCGTTCTCCAGATGACGCCTCCAACTGACTTGAAACTTGAAATAATTCCGAAACGAATTCCCTCATTCTCCATGTGGGTGCCTGCAATCAAAATAACAAATCAAACAAATTTTTTTGCCCCAGTTTGCACTCGGGAGATTTGTGAGTTGTTAGAGAAACTGTAAACCACTTATGCTACTGATGAAATGATAAGAGTAAACTAAAGGCTCGACTAGGATGTGCGTCTCCTGTGAGCAAAACCAAGAATGTTTGACTAGCAAGTGCGTTTGCTAAGAGTAAAAGCTGAATGACTGAAACTAGGAAGTGCGTCTCCTAGGGGTGAAATTTCAATTTAGGAAGTGCGTCTCCTAGGGGTAAAATCTCAATTTAGGAAGTGCGTCTCCAAAAACAAAACCTGAAAGACCCATACTAGGAAGTGTGTCTCCTAGGGGTGAAACTTCAATGACTCAAACTAAGAAGTGCGTCTCCTAGGGGCGAAACTTAAATGGCTCACACTAGGAAGTGTGTCTCCTAGGAATGAACTTAAATTAACCAAACTAGGAAGTGCATATCCTAGGAGTGAAATCTCAATTTAGGAAGTGTGTCTCCTAAAAAAAATATGACTTGAAAGACCCAGACTAGGAAGTGCGTCTCCTAGGGGTAAAACTTCAATGACTCAAACTAGGAAGTGTGTCTCCTAGGAATGAACTTAAATGACTCACACTAGGAAGTGCGTCTCCTAGAAATGAGCTTAAATGACCCAAAACTAGGAAGTGCGTCTCCTAAGGGTAAAATCTTAATTTAGGAAGTGCGTCTCCTAAAACAAGAACATAACCTGAAAGACCCTGACTTCAGGCGGGCTCCTTAAATTTGAAATAACTTCTGAAATGACTTCCCTCGTTCTCCAGGTGGGCGCCTGATGACTTAACTTGAAATGAAATCCCTCGATCTCCGGGTGGGCGCCTGATGACTTAACTTGAAATGAATTCCCTCGTTCTCCAAGTGGGCGCCTGACGACTTAACTTGAAATGTATTCCGGCGCCTAATGACTTAACTTGAAATGTATTCCCTCGTTCTCCAGGTGGGCGCCTGATGACTTAACTTGAAATGTATTCCCTCGTTCTCCAGGTGGGCGCCTGTAATCACAACAAAACAAACAAAACAAAGAAAATTTTCTGCCCCAGTCTGTACCAGGAAGATTGGTGAGTATTAGCTGAATTACATCTTCCAGAAGGGTTCTGAAAACTTAAATCAAATTCCATTATCCAGGAGGGTCCTGAGAATTTAAAACCTAAATCCCATTATCTAGGAGGGTCTTGAGAACTTGAAAACTAAATCCCATTATCCAGGAGGGTCATGAGAACTTAAAAGTAAATACTTGAAACATTAAAATCACATCACATTATCTAGGAGGGTCCTGAAAACATAAAAACTAAATTCCATTTTCCAGGAGGGTCCTGAGAACTTGAAAACTAAATCTTTGAAAATTTGAAATTAAAATCCCATTATCCAGGAGGGTCCTCTTGACTAGCTCTTCATCAAAGTCGACAACGGGTTTTGGGACCACTGATATCGGGCGTTCTGCGACCCATGGTTTGACAAAGGACTTGGAGATGTGAGGAACATGCTTAGGCAGTGCCCATGCCTTCTTTTTCAACCTTTTAGCCCTCTTCACATCTTCCCTTGTGGGCTTGAATCCCAGACCAAACATACCAGGACTTTCGCGTAGAGACACTAGATGCACGATACCATGTAGAGATGAACCCAGACCTTTGCCCAGCACAAAACCATTTTATAGCATTTCATTCGCCACCATGACGGACGTAGAAGGTAGCTTTGGACTTGACATGCATTCTCCTTCAGAAATTTTCTTAACTGATACCGTTTCAAAAGTTTGGTAGACCCAAGGGACTTTGTCATCCTCATCTTCCATAAACGGGACATATGTGTCATTGTAAGCACATACACCCTCGTCACCATGCACGACTATCTCCTGCCGGTCCCACTCACATTTTACCATCTGGTGCAGGGAAGATGGGACTGCCTTGGCGGCATGTATCCAAGGCCTTCCTAATAATAAATTGTAGGAGACGGCCACATCCAAAACTTGGAAATCCATGGTGAATTCGACCGGCCCTATTGTCAGTTCAAGCATTATATCGCCAACAAAATCCTTTCCCCCTCCATCAAAACCCCGAACACATATACTGTTTCTGTGGATCATATCACTGGAAGCATTGTCAACCAATACCCTAGAAACCACAGAGTCCTCACACTTTACTGTCAGATAGAGAGCTCGATTGTGTTATGTTCCCTCCAGGGGAAGTTCGTCGTCCGAGAAGGTAATTCTGTTCGCCTCAAAGATTTTGTTAGCGATCTTCTCCAAATGGTTCACCGTGATCTTATCCGGGACATGGGCCTTATTTAGAATCTTCATGAGGGCTCTGCGATGCTCATCTGAATGTATCAACAATGATAGAAGAGAAATCTGAGCTGGCGTTTTCCTCAATTGTTCCATGATGGAGTAATCATGCACCTTCATTTTCTTCAGAAACTCTTCCGCCTCCTCTTCAGTAACGGGCTTCTTTACTAGGATTGTGTTATCTTTGAATGGCTTGGATTTCCTTAATTCCTCTGGAGTAAAGCATCTCCCGGAACAAGTCAACCCCTCGGTTTCATTAACTTCCTCCTCCACATCTTTCCCTTTGTAAGTTACTGTCACCTGCTTGTAATTCCACGGAACAGCTTTAGTATCCACTAATGGCAGCTGGGTTACTGGCTTGATGATAACTGGGGTAATAGGATCCCCTTTCATAACTATGACAGGCTTGCTTGATGCCCTGGAACTATCACTTTTGGATTTTCTTGATTCATACCGATATCGTTTGAAGGCCCTTTTACGACCAACACCGGTGGCTTCACGTTGAGCGAGATCAGCCTCTCTGCCACCTTTTCAACATTCGAAAGTGTTGCTTTGGTAGAGTCTGGAGCTTTGATTGATACACTTTCGCTGGCATGGATCATTATAACAGACTTTGAAGACTTCTCAGGTTCCCCATCCTTGTGTAGTATCTCAATCATGTGTGTCTCTGCATGGGCTAGCAGAGGGTTTTGGTTAATGTTCGGTGCATCTGAATTCTGTACCACGATCTGATTTGTATCAATGAGTTCTTGGATTGCCCTTTTCAAGTGCCAACACTTCTCTGTATCGTGCCCTAGAGCATCGGAACAATACGCGCATCTCAGAGAATAATCAAGGTTCTTTGGAGGGGGTTTGGGTATCTTTGCCTCAATTTGCCTCAAGACGTCCAACTGCCTCAACCTCTGAAACAAACTGGTATAAGACTCACCCAAAGGAGTGAAGTTTTTTTATTCCGTTTCTACCTTTCTCTTTCATACTCCGGCCTGGGTCTAAAATTCGGGCCAGTAAGATTACGATAGGGCTGTGGGGGTGGATAGGTATTTTGTGGAGATGGAGCACGCCATTGTGGGTAAGGAGGGGGTTGAGCATATGACTGTGCGTGGTGAACATTGTATTGAGGTGGTCTGGCTGAGTAGTGGGGTCTGGGGGTTGGAAATAAGGCTGGGGTGGATTATATGGAGTTTGAATGTAGGCTGGAGGTCGGGATCGAGGCTGACTGTATTGAAATGAACCCCTCTCGCTATGCCATGGCCTAGAGACAACCATGGAGACATCTTCCTTCTTCTTCTTGCTCAACAAACTTCCGGTACCATTCTGGATTGCCTGTGTGGTGGCTTTTATAGCAGAGTAACTCATGATTTTGTTCGACTTGAGCCCGCCCCTCTTCCACCATTTCTCCCATCTTCACTACGTCATTGAAAGGCTTACCAATGGCAGAGATCAAGTGGCCATAGTAAGTGGGCTCCAATGCTTGAAGAAAGTATTTGACCATCTCATCTTCTTCCATCGGGGGATTGACACTTGCTGCTTGTTCCCTCCACCAGAACCCATATTCTCTAAAGCTCTCATTAGGTCTCTTTTCCACCTTGGTCAGAGATAAGCGGTTTTGGACAATGTCTATATTGTACTGAAAATGCCGAGCAAAAGCCTGGGCCATATAGTCCCAAGTATACCACATGTTGGCGTCCTGGCGGGTGTACCATTCTAAAGCTGCTCCACTAAGACTCTCGATGAAGTATGCCATCAACAATTCATCTTTTTCTCCCGCGCCTCTCATTTTACTGCAGTAACCTCTCAGATGAGCCACATGATCCCCGTGTCCATCATACAAGTCAAACTTGGGCATCTTGAACCCGGCAGACAGTTGGAGAACATACACAAATCCTTATAGGCTACGCTCACCTGGCTTCCTAACCCTTGCTTATTTCTCAGTGACTGATACAGACTCTTTACTTTTCTAGATATCTCCTATTGCTCCTCATTCCTCGGTGGTTTCTCGGTTTCATCTTGGGGTTCAAAGTGGTGAGTGTAGGAGTAAGGATCTGGGACTTTGAAGGTGGGTTCTGGGGCGTAGTATTGGGTATCTGGAGCTTGGAATGCAGGCTCACTGGAGGATCGATGAAGGGTAGCTCGTGGAGGGGGTAAAAAGATGGGATCAGATATTGGAGTAGGGTATAAAGTTGTTTTGGTTGGTGGGGCATGAAGAGTCTGGGACGAAGTGTCGGGGTAGGAGTGGTAAGGGGTGAAGCCTGGTGCATGTTGTGGGGAAAGGTCAATGGTATTGGGCATTTTGGCTTGGGATAGTGGTGGAATGGAAGTAGGGTTTTCTGTGTAACTGGTAGGGAATGAAGGTGGAGGGTGTCCCCTAACCCAGGCCTGATACATCTCTGCCATCTGATGTTTTACCCTACGGAGTTCCTCTTTCAACTCTGATTCTGATTCAACATTTTCCCTTGGCGGGTCCACAACTCCTGTGTCTGCTTATTTGGTAGTCATGGTTGTCTGGCGCTTTAACCTAGTGTTGTAGGGATGACTTTCCAGGATGCCAATGAACTAACCACCTTCTGGAAAATTGATGAGGTAATAGAGAAAAACAAAACAAAGTTGTCGTGTTAGCGTTAGGGCATTTATAACAATAATATCACGTTGCGTGTAATGCACCTAGCAACAATTAACAGTTGTAAAATGGTTTTGAGGGTCATAGGGTCATATGGCATCATCCCAATTTTGTTCATTTCAATTTCCTCCACTCTTTTCTTTTGCTTATCACATTTTTCTCTTTTTTTTTTTTTTTTTTTTTTTTTAATTTTGTCTTTAAAAAACGATTCGATCGAACCCGATGTAGTTTGCCTACGTATCATGTTCCACATGAATCAGACCAAGCGTAGTTCTAGAAAAGTGGTGGAAAATAAACTAAAAGTGAAAATCTTTTTTGATTTTTCATTTGAAATCTTTCCGGTTTTAAAAATACAAGACAGGAAGCACGATAATGAAAGACTCGACCGACTTAACTACACTACAACCAACTACCTAAGGATGTAGTACTAATAGACAAGACTAGATAAGATAACACTAACAGACTGAAAACATATGAATAAAATCCTCCCCAAGCAACTCATGGATGTGATGCCTCTTGCTGGGATGGCACTGGGATGTCCGTCATGCTCAAGCTCTGTAACATTCCCTGTAAAGATGCACCAATGCTGGGAATACGAGCCCGGGCGTGTGTCCCCCGACTCCTGAATGTCAACCTGAAACAAATAATGACCATGTTGCTCCACATTTGCTGCTAATTCTACCAACTGAGACCTTATCAATTCAAGCTTACTCCACGCACCCGGATCCGAAGCCTCCTCAAGATCATCTGTCTGACCTTCCCGACCCCTAAGCTGTGCTGGCAATGGATGCTGACCCCTTGTGGAAGAGACTGCAACCAAATGAAGTACTCCTGAGTACACTCGGGCTTGCCAATGTCTTCTACCAATGTATTCTTCGTTATCCTCTTTGCGTTTTTCCAATATTGCACATACTTGATCTCATCAGCCGCCTTTTTACTAAAATTCATAATGTGCCTCCGAAGATTCAGAGTTGGCGGTTCCTCTTGCATCCTACCCAACTGTCGCTTCACCCTAATCGGCGTGTACCTCCTGACACACCTGAGTCCTATCAACATCAAGAAAGGCTGCATACGACACCCTACCAAGATCTCATCTAAAGGTAACCAAAGGTAGGCCCACAAAACATTCTCATTTGTCCTTGAACCTAGGAATCCAATCCAAGCCATGACGCCTATCGGGTATGTAAACTTAGGAGATACCATCCTACGCTCGATGCATACCACTCGATCCCGGGAGGGAAAATTAAGGAAGCAGTGTGTAAGTGTTCCATCATCCACAATTGTAGCAAAAGATTTATCCCTTCAAAAAACCTGACATCTCCCCTAACCTCACTTAGGGCTCGATACAACTCTGCCAAGATCATCGGCACAACAGTAACTGTTTTGCATTGCTTCTCATGAAATAATTCTATTACCACTGATGGAAAATGGGTGCTAATGTGCCTCTCATCTAAAGGAAACACCAATATCCCAAACAAAGCAAGGCTGAAAGCTTCGAGGCGGCATCTTTGCCACTTTGCCTTGGTTGTGCAAAACTCGTCCCAAAAGGCATCAAAACTATCACAGGGTCCAAATCTGGAAAACAAATAATCCAAAGATATCCAGGAATGGTCAAGGAATCCTAGATGCTTATTGTCTTTTAATCCCAAGTCGTGGAGGAATCGCGTTCTAGAATGGTCTCGACGAAGTATCATTTTTCTGCCTATGTAGCTTAAACGGGTGAGACCAGACATTTCTGACAAGGTAGGAGTCATTTCACACTCTCCAAATTTGAAAATCATATTCTGAGGGTCCCAGTATGTCAACATTGCCTCCACTAAGTCTGGGCGAGGGGTGATATCAAGAAGTGAAGTAAGTGTGCCCAACTTCTCCATTAACTCATGCTGCTCTAATAGTGAAAACATTTTCCACCACTTGACCAATTTCCTAGGAATCTTTACTACCATCAACACTCTGGATCGAATTAGCAGGTTCGTACCTGAACGAATGAAACATGGTTAGAGACTCAAGACACTAGGACACCACAATATTCCCTAGTGAACAAATGTAAGACACGATTGGGGCTATTTTGCAAAGTGGCCTAAGTGGTTGAAAGTGGATAAAAGTGCAAACTCAACAAAATTGACCTCTAAGACATAAAAATACCCTACTAAGGCCTATATGACTTCATACTCCCACCAATCATGGTCCTAGAAAATACTTTGCAGAAGTGACTCATTTTGCAAAAATGGTCGATATGGCCAGAAGTAGCTAAAGATGCAAACTCAAAAGGATGGATCTTAAGGTAGTGGGGCACTTAGTTACGAACTCAATATTCTTAATATGGGTCAATGAACCACTTTTGCAAAAATAACCTTATTTTGCAAAATGGCCGATATGGCCAAACGTGGCTAAATATGCAAGATTTGGCTAAGACCTCGCAAAGCCAAGAATCTAAGACTCACTAGGAAGACCGGACCCTATGTGGGTTACCTAAGTATCTCTCTCCGAAAGACGAGAATCAGGTATGCGTAGTTCGGGAAGATTGGATACGAGAGATAATTTAAAAAAAATGAATTTGGAAAAAACATATTTTTGTCTTTTTGAAAAATGATGAAACATGTAATTTTTGGATTTTCTTTTTATCTATTTTTTTTATTTTTGGAAAATGATGAAACATATAAAATGTTTTTGGATTTTCTTTTCCCTCTTTTTTTTGGTTTTTGGAAAATTATGGGAAAGTGCAAAATCTTTTCGGATTTTTTTCTTTTTTCTGAAAAAGTTGTGAAACAAAAATATAACTAAACCTTACTAGCTTCATTTTCACCCTTATTTCCCAAACATTAATCCACCAAATGACCTTTCTACCCTCAAAGATGCAACATTTAGCACATATGATTGTTGAATGTCACTTTGGGCCAATGGGCCCATTTGACGCAACTTGGACAAGTTTCCTACAAAGGAGCATGGTACCTGGGACCGCGTCCTACTAGGTCTAAATGACATGATGCAAATAAGAATGACCTAAAGGGTTACCTACGTTTGGGGTTCACTAACAAGGCAATTTGGGGAAGCGTATTGTCGATGGTGGCTACTTAAGCTTTCCACCCACTCCATATGTCCGACGGCTTCCCCTCCTAAAATAAGGGTGACTCAAAGAAGAGTTCGTGTACGCGATGCGTACTACGAGACTTGTTGAGGAAAGAAGACTCGTGGCTATACAAATGATGACAATTATAAAGCGGTAACACATAAAGAAAAACAATAAACACATAAACAACTAGCAAACACTAAAATGACATGAACAAAATAAAAATCAAACAAATCAAATAAAATACATAAAAAACTCAACCGAATATCCTAAAAAGCCAACAAGATCAAGTGCTAGCTCGAACCCACAAAAGTCCCCAGCAGAGTTGCCAGAGATGTCACACCCTTTTTTTTGAAAACTTCACTAAACCCTCTTACAATAAATAAAAAGGTTTTGCAAAGCTTGAAAATGGTTTTCAATTTTGAAAGGGACAAAGAATTGTGTCTTAAACGAATAACTCAGAGTCGCCACCTGACTTTGATTTCAGTGTGTCAGGTCACCGTTAATTTAAAAAAAATAGTTTTTCCTTTTAAAACACTTTGGACCCCAAACTAAGTCCGCACCAGAGATTCAAGGTAAGTGGGTTCATTTGACTGGGGGAGAAGGTGTTAGGCATTCCCCGAGTCCCGTAACGAGTACGGTTGCGTACCTGATCAAGTTGGCTTTAAAGAATACTCAGATTGAGGTAGAAAAACAAAAAAAAACAATCAAAAGAGCCTCGAGGTCGTCCCCACCTAATAAAAGAAAAATAAAATTAAAAATAAAAATCCTATTCTATGCTTCCTCAAATTGTTCCGTCTTTGGCCTTCATTTACATTCACTTCCGGGCATACCCCGGATAAAGATATATATATATATAAAGTCTTCAGGGTATTCCCCAGATGTAATAATCAACTAACGGGAACGACCTATTGCCTTAAAAGAGAAACTAAAACACGAGAGTCCTAAAGATTTACCTACCCAAATGTGGTTGTCCTAAACATGCTCCTAACGTCACAAACAATTAAAGAAAATTAAATGAGAGCATGATAATCACTTAAAGAAATATCCCTTTTTAAAGCTTTTAAATTCGAAAGTTGTAAAGACTCGTAAAATTCTATGTCTAAAATAATGCCCGAATAGGTCCCTGTGTTGTTATAACTGTAGAAACTCTTAAAACGGACCTATTTTGAGTAAAAAGTACCCCGAAACTTGAAAAATAAAGTTTTCCATAATTGTGTTGTTATGAAACGCACTATATGATCGCATAATGTGTATGCGGACCGCATAATGGTCGCATACCTGGACAGGCTACTGTCCAAATTGAGGGAAACTATGCGGCCCAGAATGCGATCGCATTTTGGGTATGCGGACCGCATAGTTGTCGCATTCTTGCCCCACGGTTCTTGCGAAGGAGGTTATGCGACTCACTATGCGATCGCATAACAGGTATGCAGACCGCATAGTAAACGCATACCTGGGCAGATTGTTTTCCAGTTTTGGCCCATTTGAGGGCCAACTATGCGACAGGAATGTGGACCGCATAGAAGGAATGCGATCGCATTCCTGACCGCATTTCTGTGTCGGGGCTCCTATTTTCTAAATTTAAAACCCGACCCCCTGTTTAATAAAGCACCCCTCCCCTTAATTCTTAAGGAATTCCCGAACAAAATAGAGAGAGGGAAGAGAGGATTTTTGAGAGAGAGCTCATTCTTCATCAAATTGATTTTTCCAAAATCTCTCAGGCTTGGGAATTTCGAGTAATCTTGTTCTACATTCTAACAGGTAAGTCCCCATCCCATTTCCCTTAAATTTCCAGATTTTTGGTTAATGGTAGAACTCCCCTAAATGGGTTCTTAAAGATTAAAGTGAAGAACCTTGCATGCATGTCCATTTATTGTCACAATCTAGTAAGGGGAAGTGGGTTAGAGTAAATATTCACAAAGAAGGGCTTGGTAATCTGAAGGGTCTTATAGTATTCGATAAATGCCTAGACAAGTTCGAATTGTGTTCATGATTCCCAATTCTAAGATGAATGTGTTACATTATGAATAAGATTGACATTGCTTGACGTTTCAGTGATTTGGGAATAGGAATTACAAGGGAAATTCGACTCCAGGTATGTATGGCTAACTTTAACCTCTGTAGAATCCTCTTGTTAGTGTCCGAGCATACGGTATGTGTACTTTGTTTGAGAATATGTGAATTGACTGTCCAATTGTGTTGAGGCGTAATACTTCACTCCCTGAATTTCTTGTTTACTACTATGCTAGTTGAGATTGTGAAAAGTGGTTTGTTGTGCCTATCTTATTATGTGCAAAGCTCGTAAATGCTCGAGGGTATCGATATGAAAGTATGTGTTAATGAATGAAAGAATGTTAATGTGCCCAAGTGTGGGAATGTATATAATGGCTAAAAACCGTGCGTGGTAAGTAATGAAAAAGGGTATTGTGAAATGATGTAATTGAGTTGAACGATTATGGCAACACCGTGTACATGAATTACTTCTTGGTGAGAGTCATTGTGCCTTGAGTCCACATAGCAAATTGTTTATATGAACTTGTGTTCCTTCTAATGAAGATCTTTGTGATTTAATTATTGGTGATTGTTGTTATGAAATGTGATTGTCTGGTGGGATCGGGTTGCACGCCGCAACATGAGGTAATAAGGGTGGACGAGGTAATAAGGGTGAGTGAGGTAATAAGGGTGGACGAGGTAATAAGGGTGGCCGAGGTAATAAAGGTGGAATGTTACTGTGTTGAAATGAGAATCTGTGGAACTCTTGAATATGGTGGTGTTGAAAGGACAATCTTTGGAACTCTTGATTTTGGGTTGTTTCTGTTTATGTGCAATACTTGTTGGTTCTATTAACTGTCTCTTATTTGTGTATTGCTTGATTTTACTTAGGGTAAATTTTGTTCATACATACTAGTACTATTCCACAGTACTAACGTTCGTTTTGCCGGCAGCGCTACATCTTTTATATGGATGTAGGTGGTTCCATAGCAGGTAGCTCAGCCCGCCGTTAGTGGTGCCTCCTCCTCATCTCTTCAGCAATTTTGGTGAGCCTCTCTTCCTCTCGGGGCCGCGTGTGGATTATAAAATCCTCTTTTGCTTGTGTTGTAAAGGTATAGCCGGGGCCTTGTTGCCGGCAAGTTATGTAAAACTCCTAAGAAATCTTAGAGGCTCCGTAGACATTGTGTGGGTTGTATATGCATATGTACATGTATATTTTGGACGGTAGTTGTACTCACTCGTAATTGTTGATCGCGAATCGGAAATGTTGTATGTAGCTTGTATATTCCGGATTATCTATTGTTGAAAGCTAAAAGAGGAAAATGGAATTTTGGTGTAAAGTGTACTTTGACTCTAAATTGGCTAACTCATATGAAATAATGTACGTTATGAACACGGGGTAATACGTTGGGTAGAAAAGGCAATCCATGTCCGCTTGACTGGGTTCATCCGGTTAGGCGCCGGTCTCATCCCTCAGTTTTGGGGCGTGACAAACTTGGTATCAGAGCCTCAGGTTTTAAAATGTGTCCTAGGATGTCTCGGAGCCGTGTCTAGTAGAGCCCTTCTTATCGGTGTGTTGTTGACCACATCTATAAGTAGGGGGATGCATGGACATTTAGGAATGTACCCTTTCATTGTTACTCTGTATCGTGCGATGAAGTGAAAGGTGAGAATATCTTTATCTAACTCGCGCATTGTCCTAACTTTCAGTAAATGGCGCCCAAGAAGAGAGCTCGACTCGGCCTAGAGGCCAATGCCACCTCAAGTGTGGCCATAAATCCTTTATTTGATTGTGCGGGTGAGAATGATTCCCCGACCTTGAATCTGCCTGACTCCTCTGTTCCCGGCCAGTCTATTCCTATTCCTACTCCAGCGGAGGATACTGAAGTCCCTCCCCCTGATGTTCATGATCCTTCCTCAGTCCCAGATTCCGGTCCCAGTATTTCTGATGGGGACCTTAGGGGAGCTATTCAGATGTTGACTCAATTAGTGGCCTCCCAGGCCCAAATATCACGGGTTGCCCCTGCATCCTCTAGCGAGCAAGGGGATTCTTCAGGTTCTAGGGTCAACCAATTTCTGCGGTTAGCCCCTCCAGAGTTCACAGGCACCGACCCAGAGGCTGATCCTCAAGATTTTGTAGATGAAATATACAAGACTCTCCGGGTTATGGAGGCTACTTAAACAGAGGGAGTTGAGTTAGCTTCCTATCGTCTAAAGGGAGCAGCATATTCGTGGTTTGAGATGTGGGAGAGTTCTCGTGGAGAGGGGAGCCCTCCGGCGAGGTGTTGATACCCAATTTTTCCTCAAATTATTTTCAAACTTGAATATAAGCTTTCAAAATTACTCTTTGTAATAATGAGTATTTTTCCCTATAAATTATTTTCCTGCTTATTTTTAATATTTTCATATTTAAATCATTCATAAACTATGCTATAAAAAATTTCAAAATATTTCCCAGCTCAGTATATCGTTTATAATCATTTTCTAGCTATTAAAATTCAATTATTTCATAAATTAGTCAATTGGGTCTTATTTAATTTCAATCACAACAATTTTGTAGTTATGCCAATTGGACATTTTGTATTATTTTAATTCGGAACTTATGCATTTCTTACACTTAATATTGGTTAATTACTGTAAGTTTGCCTATTTTAACTTAATTTCATTTTTATACAACTATTAGCCATTTTAATTAATTAATTATCTATTTTATGGGTATTTAACAATTAGCCACATTTATTCAAATCATAGCCACATTTTAACCATCTCTAAAACCAATTACCCAACCCATCAGATCCTAAAACGACCCAGCCCAATCTTAAAATTAACCCGGCCCCAACCCCACTCAATCTGAGCCATTGATCACGTGAGATCAACGACCCATATATGTTCTTTCCATAATTAATCCTATGACCTACCCCCCCCCCCCCANCACTGACTTCTCCTTCTCCGATGAGTTCCATCCACCCTCTCCGGTTGGTTTCTCACCTGAAACCTTGGGTCTTCATTATCGCATGGTCATCCACACCCCTTGTACCGGTCCAGTGATACTCTAGGGCTCTCAGGCGAACTTGGAGCGGTCCAACTCATCTCCCATGGTCCCATGCCACCTTTCCGGCCTCCCTGGCCGTCTCAGTAAGGGTCTACAACCGTTCCGGCTTAAGCCAGTGCCCTCTTTGAGGTTCTTCTTCTTCTCTGGGTTCCACGAAATCCTAACCCCTTGTATTTCAATTTCTTTTAAGATCTACACTAGATCCACAATGTTATGAAGCTTTTCTACGTTTTTCTCTAAAAGAACCCATCTTTAAACGATTTTCAATTTCAAAATTAGGGTTTCTTAACCCCTTTTCAAAAGAGATTTTTACTTCCAGTTTTAGTGATTTCTACTGTATTTTCAACTATTCTGTTATGTTTCCTTGCTGTTTGAGTTATTATGCTAAAAACCCTAATTCCTTTAGCCCGTTGCTTGTGTATGCTTGTTTCTTGTGAAGCTATTCATATATTCTCTGGCTCTCGTGTTAGGGGACTTGATCCGATACCGTTCTGTGATTCCCTTCTTAGGATTCCCTAATTTTGTGCTATTTTATTGATTATGAAGTCTCATATTGGCTAATGGTTGTTTGCCTGATACTCACTACTGACTCTGTGTATCTCTTTGCATAGCTGTGATATTTTCCTCGAACCTGTGACATTGTATGTTCTGTACTAATTTTCAAAATGTTTCATTACTTATGTGATGCTTTCCTTGATTATACTGGATACCCTGTGATTGTGATTGCATTCGAGATTCCCTTGACTGATTTTCAGAATTAATACCATAGTCTGCCTTATGAATATACTATTAGATCCACTTTCCTTAATTATGCACTATGTATTTGGCCTTCATTGTATGCTACATAAATTTACTACCCCTATTATAGTAAATCAGTCTTATAATTGATTCATTTTCCTTATTTAACCATGATTGCACCGTTTGAACTTGATTCCCTAATTAAAGGAGTTCAATGTCTTTAATTGATACTAATTGGTTATTGTTTCCATAATTATGTACTCTTTACTTTATTTTCCTCACTCGTTTTCAACATTATATATACTCTGTCCTCTTTTTGCATAACACACACGAACACATTGATACACGACACATGGAGAACACTGAATATCATATACACACATTGTTCTGAGTTCTCTTTGCTTTCATATACATTCTCTCCTGCTTCTCGACTACTCAGTCGGCTGAAAGCCAAGACTGAGTAATCATCATTGCTCTCTTGCATCTGCATACTATTGTACTGCTTCTCTCTCTCTTGTTCTGCATACTACTGTCTCACTGCTCTACTTCTTCGCACCATGCTGTTATATTCTCATGACTGGTATGTTCCTAATTGAAGGTTTCAGTATCCAAAGCAACATGTTTCAGTTCTTGTTAAGATTCTTGTTATTCCTTTTATGCTTCTACTTATGGTTCTACTGTCTACCATGTAACTAGTATGTCTCTATCATTTCCCTCTCCCTTTTAGTCTAATATGTCTCCTGCATTCCCTTGTGTGATCCAGTATGACTTTATTTGACTCCTATGAAGCTAGCATGCCTGTTTTGCCTATGTGATTATTTTTCTCTTATCTCAGTATGACCAATGTTTTCTTACATGTCTCTATCCTCTGCCTAACTTCTCCACATAATACCTAAGTGCTATATGATTCTAATTCTAGACCCAATATGTGACTCTGTTTGACATATAATGCTGTTGGATTCTTGGCATGAATGCTCTGTGATAACTATGTTGGATTGTTTGAAAACCTGTAACTCTGTTCTGAAGACTAATTGTGTATAAGTATGCTTCTACCATGTGGTCTATCTGTCCCCCAGTTCCCTATCCCTGCTTGTGTTTGTTTCCTGAACTCTGCATAATTTCAGAGTTGTGATTGTCCTGCTTCTTTCCTTTTCAAACTGGTTTTCATAAAATATTGCTCTCTGAGACTATTTTCAAACAGTTATTTCAAAGCTACTTTTCAAACTCAACTCCTTTAAATTATAAGAACATCTCACTACTCCTAGTCTCTAAGTTTAGCCCCCTTCGTGTGAGCACTACCTTGGGGACCCCTAAGTACCCATTGAACTCTAACACACAAGGCTGGCATTCCACACTGCACTTACTCATTCCTGGCTAGGGAACTTGGGTGTGAGCACTGCCTGGTATCCCCTGATATCCTTAGGAACTCTGACAAACCTGGGTTACAAGAGGTCTTGGCATCAGGCATGTTGGATCTGGTACTTGGGCCTACTGTTAGGCTCTCTATAGTGTAACTTCTTAATTTTCTTATTTCGTTGTGTAATTTATGCAACAATGGTCTGTGATAATTAGTAAACGAATAATTAGGGCTGGATAGTGGATATGGGAGGGGTTATGCATGTTTAATATAGTAACGGGTAGAAATCATGACTATAGGATTTATTTACCTATGTGTGCAATAGTATCTTGCTTAGGATATGCATATCATGCAATAGAAATCATGTGCAGGTTCTTTATTTCAGCATGTCTATTATGTCCCTGCCATTTTATAAGCCTTGTTCACAGTTAATAACTACAACAAATGATACAATGTACAGCTATTTCATTCCATAAGCATTACATTTATAAACCATGTCCTTAGGTATCCTTGTGTGCATTAGACATCCTGTTCTTTAGGACCTTACCTTTCAGCATGTTTATGTCAATTTATATTTTTGCTGAATACCTAATTAGCATGTGTCTAATCTGATAATTATCTCTAAAATATGGTTAAGTGGTTTAAAACATCTCTGCAAATATGTACCTCTAAAATCAGAATCAAATATGTATGTTCACCCCTCTAAAACAAATAGGCAATATATACGAACGCCTAGGCAAACTTTAGGCCTAATACATTATTAAAACCAAAACCTAATCGTGGTTCACTTAGTTGGTATTAGGACCAATCAGTTCCTTGTTTTGAAATTCTTAAACTCTGATACTTTTCATTCCTGTTTTATCTCTTTCTAAAATTCACCCTATTTTCTTAAAATTCCTACCCCACTTTTTTCAAATACTAATTCTGGAAATCATGCATTCATTTCCTCTTTAACTAAGTTATTAGATTGCTGCTCTGTATGTTACTGGATTTCAGAGTCAGTTCACTCTTTCCAAAAGTCATCCGATTTGAACCCTTGCCATATTTTCTTAAATAGTTTACTCATTCTCCTTTATTAAAGTTTCACTAAACTACTGATTTCTACTCTGCTCTGAACCGCTGGATCTTTAAAAAAGCTACTGTCCCTTTGTGAATCACTCTTTCATTTTTTTACTTTACGGATTTTCTGAAGTTCTTCATCTGCTTTTAATGAAAACTTCATCTAAAATGTTGTGCACTTTTAAATCCTGCTACTATCTTTGAATTACTGGACCTTTTAAATTCAATCACTATTCTTTAAGCTACTCTGTTTTAATCGGATTTTTGCTTTATTACTAAGTTTTCAAGGAATCAGTCGCTTACCAAAACTGCTGAAACCTACTGATTTTCAACTCAAAAACTCTTGTTTTAAATCCTGACTTTGAGACCTTGATTGTGGTTGAGACGTGCTATTTATGTGTTTACTTGTGGAGGGATCTGTGAGCCATTATTTTCCCTTATGTGTTCCCATATTTGTGGTCCTATTTGTTGTTTTATATTCGCTTAGAATTTTATCTCTTTAAACCTAGGGGTTCAGCCTAGTACTCACCTTGTAAGATTAGTAGTCCTAAATACCCTCCAGGACTTATAGGATGGGACGGGTAATAGCACGCAATAAGCATTCGTGACCAACACACGCGCTTTAAATAAACTTTACGGGGTGGGAAGGGTAGAATACGGATATGATGACCGGTGCGCTAATACCACGTGTAGCCGCCTATTCGAGATGTGATATACCGGGTATTGCATTGATGTGATCCGTATTACTTTAAACCTAGGATAATTTCCTTGAATATTTTGTAATGTTTTTAGAACTTTTAATAAGTTATGCCTTGTTTGAAATCCCCTCTTATATGAACCTTACTTGCTACTTGTTCACCGTCCAAATTCACAAAACTTCTTGGCTGGGACCCACTGTTGTGGATCTTTAGGGGTGCCTAATACCTTCCCCTTGGGATAACTTCAAGCCCTTACCCAATCTCTGGTAATGCAAACTAGTTCATGAGTTATTTACTCTAGGTGCCCTAACGCACCATAAAAATCGTTAGGTGGCGACTCTTCCTTAAACCCTCTTCCTTTAAGGAGTTATCCAAAATGTCATAAACCCGATCTCTCCGTACCCAACCTGTGCGATAGAAAAATGGGGCGTGACAGCATGGCGACTCTGCTGGGGATCTTCCCTAGGCTTATACCCTTACAAGTTGTCTTGTGAATTTTGAATTTTATTCTGTTTAAATAAATGTTACACCCTTTCCTATTCCCCATTACATGTTATTAATTGTTTAATTCTGCAAGTATTTATTTCCCTAAGCAAACTGACATATCTTCATGTTTTCTTTGTAACCGCTTTCCATTGTAACTGTTGTATTTCTTTTATTTACCGCTTTCCTCAACGTGAAAATACATGCCTATTTGTTTAAATGATATTTATTGCATATCATGCTCCGCATTCATATTCCACTCGTTCCAAACAAAATTCCTATAGCAACGCTTACAATGAGTGGTTGCACTATTCCAATATCACTACCCCCTAAATTCGGAAAGGTGTATTTGCGGTAAAACTAGTCGATCAGCGGTGCAGTCGACGGTTCCGTGCCTTCCCCCTTGAGTTGTCCGCTCAAGGGTACCAGTCTAAAACCCCAATAGAAACCTTATTGTAATATTGCATGCATCATGGTCAAACCTAGTCAGGCTAATGTGTTGTCCGCACAATAGCCTTTAAGATAGCCTTGTCCAAAGTCCATTGGGTTTCCCTGGAACCCAAACGGACACCTTCATGTTCTGTGCATTTATTTGGAGAACTAAATGCTCATGCTAATTATTGATGTTAAATAGTCGAGTCTGGTAGGGGTAAGGGCCTAACATGTTTACTTTGAAGAAATGAGGCACAAGGTCCCCAGATTCGGCATGGTCACCAACATCCACCCAAAACTTTAGAATTGGTGGGAAGACTTGCACTCAAGCGACAAAACAGCAGTCAGAAAACACCTGGGCAACCTGCCCTCTCTCTTGGACATTCAGCCTAATAACATGGTGATAGAGGCTGCCACTTTATTCTGGGACTGTGATCGGTCGGTTTTTCGATTTGGGAACAATGAGATGACACCGCTGCTAGAGGAGATATGGGGTTTAGCTGGTTTGCCTTGGGAGTCTCAAGTGTTATTGATGCCTGAAACCGAACAGGCTGGGGTTTTCTCAAGATGATGGGACTCAAGAAGAATCCGGACTTAGTCTGCTTGGAAGACTCGTACATCCTCTTTGACTACTTGTACGAGAGGTATGGTCGTAGTCAGTCTTACCGCACATATGAGGAAGAGTTCGCCCTCACCTCTTTAGGGCACATTCACCGCCGGGTATTCATCTTCATATTCTGCTTTTTGGGACTGATGGTCTTCCCGATAAAGAAAGGGAGAATCCACACCAGATTGGCTATGGTTACCAAGACTTTGATGGAAGGGATCGACGGACAGGACTTTAGCATCGTACCAATGATCATTGCCGACATATATCGAGCCTTGGAGAACTGTCAACGAGGAACGAAACATTTTGAGGGTTGCAACCTGCTACTCCAGCTCTGGCTCACCGAGCATCTGCAAAGGGGTGATTACTGTGAAGACATACATAAGAGAGTTTGGGATGATCATATTGCATTCCATCAACCAAAGTGTATGAACTACATCCCCGACATGTTTGCACAACCGGAGAATGCCAATGGATTGGTCGCGTTATTGGAAAATCTGACCGAGGATCAGATCTAATGGATGTTCGAGTGGTTCCCGACCGACGAATTCATCATTCGGACAAGAGACACTCCATTACTAATATTGATTGGTCTTAAAGGGACATGCCCTTACGTCCCGATTCGAGTCATGAGGCAGGCACGGAAGAAGCAAGTAATCCCAAGGGTCGAGAAAATGAGTCATCTCAGGGCGGACTTCCAAAATGATGACAGCCCTCACAAGTGTCAAGCTTAGCAATTGTGCCGCTGCAGGATCCGATTGGAGAAGGATAATATCAAGCCCGACAGGTATCACGCTAGTTGTTCTCCTTATTATCTAGGATGGTTGGAAGATAACTGGGGAGGAAGTATTGAGCCAGGGTTCGCTCGAGGACATGGGGTCATAGATGAGAAAGCCGAGGCAACAACTAGACTCAACCAGCTGCGCAAGAGGCTCCGTGACTGTGAGGAAGATCATCACAAAATCCACATAGCTAACAAGAAGCTGATTGAGGAATGGAAGGACATGGCCATCACTTCCACCCAGAGGCTAGCACACTTGGAGTGAGGCATAGTTTACCTAGAGGAGAAGTTCCTTAGGAGGATCGAGACTTATCAGAAGACTGAGGGAGCTGAAGCGGGAATTCTAGCAAGGACCTACTTGCTGCTGGGACTCCGCGAGATGGGAATGTTGATCAAGGAAAGAAGAGATGCCGAGTCTGGGGAAGGTCCTTTGGGGACCAAATAGATAGGATTTGTCTTTACTTTGCTTTTGATGTAATAAGGCCATTGGCCTTTAGTGACATTTGATATTTTCGCTTTCTTAGAGTCAAGTTGGATTTGTCTATTTTATTATCAATAAAATGAGGCATTTAGTATTTTAAGTTCTCCAAATTAATTTGTCGCTAGGCCTACCTCGGGCTCAAGAGGTTCCCCAATTTAGGACGCGCTTTATATTTCCGCACTACGTGTTTAAATATCGCAATATTTTATGATTCCTCACTGACTTCCTTACCTTTTGCTTTGTTTTTATTTATTTATTATCCCCCTCCCCAAAGGGTAGTTCGTGCACTCTGGCATCAACAACTTATTACACAAGATCAAAGGGCCCTCCTCCTACTCCTCCTCCCAGTCCTCCCGAAGGAAAAAGTAAGGGTAAAACTAAGATGGCAGATGCAAGCGACACCGGAAAAGACAACAGGGATGAACAGGTTGAGATCACTGATGGTCGAGGTATTCAGGTTTTTCACGATGGTATGTCTCCAGTAGAGAAGAATCTGCTAAAATTCCAAGAGGAACTTGATCAAGTCAAGAACTTCGCCCACTTATCATTCTCCCTCAACGTCCCAAACGTTCACTTCCCGAACGCTCCGAACCCCACTTTACCACAAAACATCCCCAAACAACCCAATCACCTCAAAGATCCAAATCCACCGGCACAATGCAATACATGTCACCACAACACTCCGCCTCTTCAAGATCAGACAAGAGACCATTTATAGGCTTACCATAATCCCATCTATATAGAAACCGTATCTCATTCCACACCCCATGCACCCGAGTCCGACGAGAAGGATATGATCATCAGGAATTTTGCCGAGGAACTCAATAAATTGACCAACCGAGTTCAGGGCGTCGAAGGAGTCAAAGGGATTGAGGGGCTGAACTATGAGGATATTTGCATACAGCCCGATGTCGAACTACCGGAGGGGTACAAACCTCCTAAGTTCGAGATGTTTGATGGCACCGGTGATCCAAGAGTCCACTTAAGAACTTACTGCGACAAGCTGGTTGGCATCGAAAAAGATGAGAGGATCCGCATGAAACTCTTCATGAGGAGTTTGAAAGGAGATGCACTATCCTGGTACATCATCCAGGATCCAAAGAAATGGACTAACTGGGTAAGCATGGCTACGGACTTCATGGATAGATTCATGTTCAACACGGAGAATGCACCGGATGTATTCTACATCCAGAATTTAAAGAAGAAACCAACAGAGACCTTTCGCGAGTATGCTACTCGTTGGAGGTCAGAAGCCGCCAAGGTCAGACCGGCCTTGGAAGAGGAACAAATGAAGAAATTCTTTTGTACGAGCTCAAGATCCTCAGTACTATGAGCGGCTGATGATGGTCGAGGGGCACAAGTTTTCTGATATCATCAAGCTGGGAGAGCGAATCGAGGAAGGTATTAAAAACGGTATGGTTACTAATTTTGAAGCTTTACAGGCTACCAATAAAGCTCTGCAATCTGGTGGTGTGTCCAAGAAAAGGGATGTAGGAGCTGTGATGGTGGCACAGCAAGCCAAGTCCCCTCCCAAGTACCAAGTATACCCCGCACCTTCTTTCACGTACCAACCAGCTCCAAGCTACCAACCACCCTCACCTCAATACCAAACACCCTCACCCACCTACCAAGCTCCACCACCCACATATCAGCCTACCTCGCCCAGATACTCCCAACCAGCTCCCGTTTATAATTCCTACAATTCCCAACATTCTCACTACCAATCACCACCTAATCACCAAAACTTCCCCAAACCTCGCCCAAACTTCGACCGTCGTCCACCAAAATAGTATATCGCCATAGCTGAACCCATTGACCAATTATACGAAAAGTTCAAAGCCGCCGGCTATGTCACACCCATTCTCGTTGTCACCCCTGAGAACCCTTCTCAGTGGGTCAACCCAAACAAAACCTGTGCTTACCACTCTGGCATAAAGGGACACACAATCGAGGAATGCCGTTCCTTGAAGGACAAGATACAGACCCTCATAGATAACAAGGTCATCGTAGCCAAGGACCCTGCTCCTAATGTTCGCAATAATCCGCTCCCTGACCATAAGGGTGGTGTCCACATGATTGAGGTTGATGATGACTGGGATCCCGAGGGATCAATTGGGTTGATCGCAGAGGGTGATCCGAAGAAGCCTGCAATTACTCTTAATCGGATCGTGGTCCAAATGCAGCCATCTGAGGAAGATGAGGTAAATATGTCCATTCTACTTGAGTTTGAATCAAGACCACCCACAAAGGAAAAGGCCCCAATGCCGATCGAAGTCGAGTTTGTACGACCGCTCGAAGTTGCAGTCCGACCATCTATGACATATACTCCGGCAAGAATAAGAATGATCACACCTATTCCAGTGGAAATATCAACAATGGCACCCTTTTACTCAGACGCCATTCTGTGGGACTATACCGCTGAAGCAAGGAGGAAAGGTAAAGGCAAGTCTGAAGAAGCCATCATTGCACAGCGTATGACGAGAACTGGCAGAGTTTATACCCCTAAAAATCTGGCTGAGTCTAGCAAGCAGGCCAACAACCGTCCCCCCATCATTAAAACAGGTTCAGACGATCAGTGGAGAAAGATACAAGCCAAGGAATACTCAATCCTTGACCAGTTGAACAAAACACCAGCTCAGATATCCATCCTCTCCCTATTACAGAACTCTGAAACACACAGGAGTGCTTTGCTAAAGGTGCTAAGTGAAGCATACGTACCGGACAATATCACCAGCGGGGAGATGACCAACATAGTGGGCCAGGTACTGGAGAGCCACAAGATCACTTTCCATGAAGATGAGATACCGCCCGAGGGGTTAGGGCATAACAGAACACTACACATCACGGTACAATGTGAGGATCATTTCATTACAAGGATCCTAATTGATGGGGGTTCCAGCCTTAACATTTGTCCGCTGGTCACGCTCAAGAAATTGGCCAAAAGTGTACATGAGATAAAGGAAAGAGAAATCAATGTAAAAGCCTTCGATGGTTCGCAGAGGTCCACCATGGGAGAAATTACCTTGTGCTTATAGATGGGACCAACTTGGTTCGATGTAGACTTCCAAGTGATAGATGTGCCTGCATCCTACAACTTACTATTGGGACGACCTTGGATCCACGTTGTTGGGGCCGTGGCATCAAACCTACACCAAGCTGTGAAGTTTGAATGGAATCACCAAGAGGTAATCATTCATGGCGACGGTAGCAACCATATCTACGGTTGCCAGACCTTTTCGGTCATCGATGGAAGGAGGAAGTTGGGTGGAGAAATCTACCACAACATTGAACGTGTTAAAGCCATTGACAAGGACAAGTGTTGAGGTAGTAAGACCGAAAGCATATTGAACTGGCAAGGGTACGAGCCAGGTAAAGGGCTAGGTAAGAATCTCCAAGGAATAACAAAGCCAATAACACTCAATAAGCACGGTACCACTTTTGGTCTGGGTACGAGTACACTTGGAAGGAATTCAAGAACTGTTCGCCACCATGGCGCGGCCCCTACTACCCATTGGAGCAGCCAATACCCCACATAGAGCAGACTTTCCAGCCAGCTGACATCACATATGGTACAGACGAGAAGGAAGCGCTAGCGGCAATGAGGGGTCTATTTCTGGATGATGAGGATATGGACTGTTGTGTCATTCTCGAAAAGGAAGGGGAGGAAGGCCCTTCTATACAAGTCGTGAGCAAGGGATCATATCTGAAAAATTGGTCCGTCAGGACAACCAAAGCCTGTCAAGCCTCGGGGTAGCAAGGCTAACAAAACAAGCATTATTTACAGTTTATTTATTTAAAGAATTTTCTTCCTTTTTGCATTTTTAATTTCTGCAAGAAAGAGCTCCCATGTTCAAACAATTATTTAATTTATCAAAGCATTTCCAGTTTCTTTATAAATCTTATATTTACTTTATTTACACAGCATTACTATTACTTATCTCGAAGAACCGACGACTGTGACCTGTAACAAGGCAACGCAACAAACAGATTCCGATTCAGACGAGGATGATATACCTGAGGATATTATTAAAGAGGTCCAGAACATTGAGAATAGACCTAAGTCTAACTTGGACGAGACTGAGGTCATCAACCTGGAAACGCAGAGAACGTCAAAGAAACACGCATCAGCATTCATCTGTCGCCGTCAGAAAGGGAGGAATATAAAGAATTCTTAAGGGAATATGAGGACATATTCGCCTGGTCATATGATGACATGACTGGCCTCAGTACATCTATTGTGGCCCACAAGCTGCCAACCGATCCAACATGCCCACTAGTGAAGCAAAAGCGCAGGAAGTTCAAACCAGACATGAGCTTGAAAATCAAAGAAGAGGTCACCAAGCAGATCAACGCCGGGGTTCTCCGGGTGGTCGAATATTCTACATGGTTAGCCAACATTGTGCCTATACCAAAGAAAGATGGGAAGGTCAGAGTCTGCGTCGACTACCGGGATTTCAACCGGGCCAGTCCGAAAGATGACTTCCCCTTGCCGAACATACACATCTTAATTGACAACTGCACCAAGCACGAGCTGCAGTCCTTTGTAGCTTGTTTTGTTGGTTACCATCAGATTTGGATGGACGAAGAAGATGCTGAGAAAACGGCCTTCATTACACCGTGGGGAGTGTATTGCTACAAGATGATGCCATTCGGTCTGAAGAATTTAGAGGCCACTTACATGAGAGCCATGAATACTATATTCCATGATATGATTCACAAGGAGATTGAGGTATATGTGGACGACGTCATCATCAAATCAAAGAAAGTTGCTGATCACATGGAAGATTTGAGAAAGTTCTTCAACAGGTTAAGGAAATACAATCTGAAACTTAACCCCGCAAAGTGTGCGTTCGGGGTTCCTGCTGGCAAGTTTCTAGGATTCATTGTCAGTCGTAGAGGAATAGAGATGGATCCATCAAAGGTCAAAGCCATCCAAGAATTGCCACCACCAAGGAACAAGAAGGATGTTATGAGCTTTCTGGGAAGGCTCAACTATATTAGCCGGTTCATAGCCCAGTCCACTGTCATTTGTGAACTGATTTCAAAATGCTAAGAAAGGATGCTGCCACCAAATGGACTAAGGATTGTCAAAAGACCTTCGACAGAATCAAAGAGTACCTCTCAACACCACCAGTCTTGGTACCTCCAGAGCCGGGTAGACCTCTATTACTCTNTCATTATATATGTGCCTACATAACGTACCTCATATCGAGGATGGATCCGTTAAAGTACATCTTTCAGAAGCCCATGCCCACTGGCAAGCTAGCTAAATGGCAGATCCTGTTAAGTGAGTTCGACATCATTTACGTAACTCAGAAGGCGGTCAAGGGACAAGCATTAGCCGATCATCTTGCTGAAAATCCTGTGGACGGAGAATACGAACCATTGAAAACGTATTTCCCCGATGAAGAAGTGTCATTCGTAGGAGAGGACATTGAGGAATCCTACGATGGATGAAGGATGTTCTTTGATGGGGCTGCAAACTTCAAAGGCATGGGTATTGGAGCATTCTTAATTTCAGAAACCGGTCAGCACTACCCGGTATCCGCCAAACTCAGGTTCACCTGCATCAACAACATGGCTGAATATGAGGCCTACATCCTGGGGCTCAACTTGGCTATCAACATGAATGTGCAGGAATTATTAGTGATTGGTGATTCAGACTTATTGATACATCAAGTCCAAGGAGAATGGGCGACCAAGATTCCAAAATACTGCCATACCTACATCGTGTGCAGGAATTGAGAAAAAGGTTCAAAAAAATTGAATTCCGGCACGTTCCTAGAATCCAGAATGAGTTCCCCGATGCATTGGCTACCTTGTCATCTATGATCCAGCATCCAGACAAGAACTTCATTAATCCCATCCCAGTGGGGATCCACAATCACTCGGCTTACTGCGCCCATGTTGAAGAGGAAGCAGACGGAAAACCTTGGTTTCATGATATCAAGGAATACTTGGAAGAGGGAGAGTACCCAGAGCTTGCAAACGCTACTCAGAAGCGCACCATTCGAAGGTTATCAAACAATTTCTTTCACAACGGAGGAATCCTGTATAGGAGGACTCCCGATCTGGGTTTTCTAAGATGTGTCGAAGCAAAGGAAGCAACGAAGTTGTTGGAGGAAATACATGTTGGTACATGCGGTCCTCATATGAACGGGTTTATTCTAGCAAAGAAGATACTTCGGGCTGGTTATTTCTGGATGACCATGAAAACAGATTGCATCCAGTATGTCTGCAAATGCCACCGATGTCAGATACATGGGGATATGATAAAGGTACCTCCCAGTGAGCTTAATGCAACAAGTTCACCCTGGCCATTCGCCGCTTGGGGCATGGATATTATTGGACCAATCAAGCCTGCAGCCTCCAATGGACACAGGTTCATTCTGGTTTCCATTGACTATTTCACCAAATGGGTCGAAGCAGCATCCTACAAAGAAGTTACTAAGAACGTTTTGGCCGATTTTGTCCGCGACCGCATCGTTTGTCGGTTCGGAGTTCCAGAGTCAATCATCACCGGCAATGGTTCTAATCTAAATAATGACCTGATGAAAACGATGTGTCAGGCCTTCAATATCAAACAAAATAATTCTACAACATACATACCTCAAATGAATGGAGCCGTTGAGGTTGCCAACAAGAAAATCAAGAAGATAATGAGAAAGATGATAGAGAAGCACAAGCAGTGGCACGAGAAGCTGTCATTCGCCCTACTGGGATACCGCACCACGGTTCGCACGTCAACTGGGGCAACTCCTTACATGTTGGTATACGGTACAGAAGCCGTCATTCCTGCTGAACTTGAAATTCTATCTCTGAGAATCATACAAGAAGTTGAGCTCAGCAACGCATAATGGGTGAGAAGCCGCTATGAACAATTGGCCCTCATAGACGGAAAAAGAATGAACGCAGTTTGTCATGGCCAGCTATATCAGAACAGAATGACCAGCGCCTTTAACAAGAAAGTCAGGACAAGACGATTCACATCGGGGCAGCTGGTGTTAAAGAAAATCTTCCCTCATCAAGACTAAGCCAAAGGGAAATTCTCCCCCAACTGGCAAGGCCCTTACATGGTTCACAGAGTGCTGACAGGAGGAGCACTCATACTTGCAGAAATGGATGGAGAAGTTTGGCCTGAACCAATCAACTCAGATGCAGTCAAGTGCTACTATGTGTAACTCTTTATGCTTTCCTAATGTTGTAAATTGAACTATGCCTGACCTGATTCTCGTTTAAGAGGGGATACGTAGGCAGCCCTATGGGTTCGGTCATATTTTAATAAAATTTTCATTTTCCCCATGAATGGAAACTGGGGCAGAATTTTGAAGAGGGACCTCAAAATTCCGAAGCAAGTTCAGCCGGTCGCCGCACAAGCAGCAGCCAGACGCATTCACCTATCAAACTGGGGCAGAATTTTCAGGAGGACCCTCAAAGTTCCGTAGCAAGAGAGGCTGCAATGTCTTTAACCACGTTGTGGTCGTCGGTTGATCCAAAGAAATTTGTTTAAAATTATATCATATTTTTATAAAACCATGCATATCTACTTCTCAAAACAGCTTGTTTAGTAACGCTACCCCCATGGTACAACAAAGTTATCATTATCAAGCAGATAGGCCGAGCCGAGCCAGCAGGGATACGAACTAACCCTCCCCTTTACAGAACTCACGATTTTTCTTTGGATGCAGGCACAAATACGGCAAAAGCCCAAAACATCTTATTATCCCCGCATGACGCATACTTCTCAAGTATATTCTCTTGAACTCGTCGCACATGCCGACGCTTACTATTATTGCAAACAACGCTTCATTCACAATAATCATATCGCCAAAATTTATCATCAGCTAAGAACTCTTACTGTCATTTTATTTTCTCGCACTGCATAAGGCTACTATTCTGCCTTCCGAGGTTAAGCTCTACCTCCATCTGCATTCGCATCTTTGCATAAGGCTACTATTCTACCTTTCTAGGTTAAGCTCTACCTCCCCTGCATTCGCATCTTTGCATAAGCTACCATTCTGCCTTCCGAGGTTAAGCTCTACCTCCCCTGCATTCGCATCTTTGCATAAGGCTACCATTCTGCCTTCCGAGGTTAAGCTCTACCTCCCCTGCACTCGCATCTTTGCATAAGGCTACCATTCTTCCTTCGAGGTTAAGCTCTACCTCCCCTGCATTCGCATCTTTGCATAAGGCTACCATTCTTCCTTCGAGGTTAAGCTCTACCTCCCCTGCATTCGCATCTTTGCATAAGGCTACTATTCTGCCTTCCGAGACTAAGCACTATCTCCCTACATTTTCTCGCATTGCATAAGGATACCATTCTGCCTTCCGAGGTTAAGCGCTACCTCCCATGCATTTATTTCCTGCATTGCATAAGGCTACCAATCTGCCTTCCGAGTTTCTACGCTACCTCTCTCTGCATTTTATTTCATTATGCAAAGCTCCTTTCTACCTTTTCAAAGCAATCACCTTTCGTTACGTTATTTATTTACGCTTTCTTTCGGGCTAAGCTCTGCCCCTCTTTCCTTTTGCAAATCGCAAGACTAAGCTCTATCTTGTCAACATCATACTACTGCATTCTTCATGGGCTGAAATATCGCCAACTTGTCCAAAGGCGTCATCGTTCAGAGGCACCATATTCATGGCCCGAGAACATCATTTCATGGCCTGAGGATCTCTTTATTTCAATCTGCACATCATTATTCAAAGGCATCATGGTTCAGAGGCACCATCTTCATGGCCCGAGAACATCATTTCATAGCCTGCGAATCCCGCACCAGCGATTCATGGCCCAGGACATCATGGTCTAAGGACGTCATCCTCAATCGTCCGAAGACAACATTCATAGTCCAATGGGAACTTGCATCATGTTTAAATTACGCACAATATACGCTTGTCATTTGCTTGCAGGTAATCCGTCCAGGACACAGATAGGCAGGAGCAACCCGCTCCAGTTTTCTGAGACAACCCTGCAAGACCTTCCTACCTTTACCCTACCTCGCACCTTACGTATGTTCTTGTGAAACATCACCGGTATATTTCGCCGATGGTTCCGGAACTACATACGGCCTGATTCATGTAGAACCAGGGATATGTAGGCAGCTCAGAAGCCAGGGCGCGGCCAAATGATATCCCACAGTTTCATCTCGGTCAAAATTGGCCATCATATCTTTACCCGACAACTCTTTCATCCCTCTCGGGTAAAGAGGGGCAGCTATTGATATCCAATTTTTCCTCAAATTATTTTCAAACTTGCATATAAGCTTTTAAAATTACTCTTTGTAATAATGAGTATTTTTCCCTATTTTTCCATATTTTATTAAATTATTTTCCTACTTATTTTTGATATTTTCATATTTAAATCATTCATAAACTATGCTATAAATAATTTCAAAATATTTCCCAGCTCAGTATATCGTTTATAATCATTTTCTAGCTATTATAATTCAATTATTTCATAAATTAGTCAATTGGGTCTTATTTAATTTCAATCACAACAATTTTGCAGTTATGGCCCAATTGGACATTTTGTATTATTTTAATTCAGAACTTATGCATTTCTTACACTTAATATTGGTTAATTACTGTAATTTTGCCTATTCGAACTTAATTTCATTTTTATACAACTATTAGCCATTTTAATTAATTAATTATATATTTTACAGGTATTTAACAATTAGCCATATTTATTCAAATCCTAGCCACATTTTAACCATCTCTAAACCCAATTACCCAACCCATTAGATCATAAAACGACCCAGCCCAATCTTAAAATTTACCCGGCCCAAACCCCACTCAATCTGAGTCGTTGATCACGTGAGATCAACGGCCCAACTATATTCTTTCCATAATTAATCCTATGACCTACCCCCCCAGACCCTCATTCTCCACGACTAACTCTCTCTCTATATCTCTATCTCTCTCTGTGACGCTCTAGTTCTCTCTAGAAGTCTCACTGACTTCTCCTTCTCCGATGAGTTCCATCCACCCTCTCCAGTTGGTTTCTCACCGGAAACCTTGGGTCTTCATTATCTCATGGTCATCCACACCCCTTGTACCGGGCCAGTGATACTCTAGGGCTCTCAGGCGAACTTGGAGCGGTCCAACTCATCTCCCATGGTCCCATTCCACCTTTCCGGCCTCTCTGGCCGTCTGAGTAAGGGTCTACAACCATTCCGGCTTAAGTCAGTGCCATCTCTGAGGTTCTTCTTCTTCTCTGGGTTCCACGAAACCATAACACCTTGTATTTCAATTTATTTTAAGATCTACACTAGATCCACAATGTTATGAATCTTTTCTACGTTTTTCTCTGAAAGAACCCATCTTTAAACGATTTTCAATTTCAAAATTAGGGTTTCTTAACCCCTTTGCAAAAGCGATTTTTACTTCCAGTTTTAGTGATTTCTACTGTATTTTCACCTATTCTCTTATGTTTCCTTGTTGTCTGAGTTATTATGCCAAAAACACTAATTCTTTTAGCCCGTTGCTTGTGTATGTTTACTTCTTGTGAAGCTATTCATGTATTCTCTGGCTCTCGTGTTAGGGGACTTGATCCTATACCGTTCTATGATTCCTTGCTTAGGATTCCCTAATTTTGCGCTTTTATTGATTATCAAGTCTGATATTGGTTAATGATTGTTTTCCTGATACTCACTACTGACTCTGTGTATCTCTTTGCATAGCTGTGATATTTTCCTCGAACTTGTGACGTTGTATGTTCTGTACTAATTTTCAAAATATTTCCTTACTTATGTGATGCTTTCCTTGATTATACTGGATACCCTGTGATTGTGATTGCATTCGAGATTCCCCTGACTGATTTTCAGAATTAATACCATACTTTGCCTTATGAATATACTATTAGTTCCACTTTCCTTAATTATGCACTATGTATTTGGCCTTCATTGTATGCTACATAAAATTACTACCCCTATTATAGTAAATCAGCCTTATAATTGATTCATTTTCCTTATTTAACCATGATTGCACCGTTTGAACTTGACTCCCTAATTAAAGGAGTCCAATGTCTTTAATTGATACTAATTGGTTATTGTTTCCATAATTATGTATTGTTTACTTTATTTTCCTCACTCGTTTTCAACATTATATATACTTTGTTCTCTTTTTGCATAACACATACGAACACACTGATACACGACACACGGAGAACACTGAATATCACATACACACATTGTTCTGAGTTCTCTTTGCTTTCATATACATTCTCTCCTGCTTCTCGACTACTCAGTCGGCTGAAAGCCAAGACTGAGTAATCATCATTGCTCTTTTGCATCTGCATACTATTGTCCTGCTGCTCTCTCTCTTGTTCTGCATACTACTGTCTCGCTGCTCTACTTCTTTGCACCTTGCTGTTCTATTCTCCTGACTGGTATGTTCCTAATTTAAGGTTACAGTATCCAAAGCAACATGTTTCAGTTCTTGTTAAGATTCTTGTTATTCCTTTTATGCTTCTACTTATGGTTCTACTGTCTACAATGTAACTAGTATGTCTCTATCATTTCCCTCTCCCTTTTAGTCTAATATGTCTCCTGCATTCCCTTGTGTGATCCAATATGACTCTGTTTGACTCCTAAGAAGCTAGCATGCCTGTTTTGCCTATATGATTATTTTTCTCTTATCTCAGTATGACCAATGTTTTCTTACATGTATCTATCCTCTGCCTAAATTCTAATGCTACAAGCATGTGCCCCTCCACATAATACCTAAGTGCTATATGATTCTAATTCTAGACCCAATATGTGGCTCTGTTTGACACATAATGTTGTTGGATTCTTGGCATGAATGCTCTGTGATAACTATGTTGGATTGTTTGAAAACCTGTAACTCTATTTTGAAGACTAATTGTGTATAAGTCTGCTTCTACCATGTGGTCTATCTGTCCCCAGTTCCCTATCCCTGCTTGTGTTTGCTTCCTGAACTCTGCATATCTTCTGGGTTGTGATTGTCATGCTTCTCTCCTTATCAAACTGCTTTTCATAAAATATTGCTCTCTGAAACTATTTTCAAACAGTTATTTCAAAGCTACTTTTCAAACTCAACTCCTTTAAATTATAAGCACATCTCACTACTCCTAGTCTCTAAGTTCTGCCCCCTTCGTGTGAGCACTGCCTTGGGGACCCCTTAGTACCCATTGAACTCTGACACACAAGGCTGGCATTCCACACTGCACTTACTCATTCCTGGCTAGGGAACTTGGGTGTGAGCACTGCCTGGGATCCCCTGAGATCCTTAGGAACTCTGACACACCTGGGTTACAAGAGGTCTTGGCATATGGCATGTTCGATCTGGTACTTGGGCCTACTGTTAGGCTCCCTATAGTGTAACTTCTTAATTTTCTTATTCCTTTGTATAATTTATGCAACAATGGTCTGTAATAATTTTTTAAACGAATAATTGGGGCTGGATAGTGGATATGGGAGGGGTTATGCATGTTTAGTATAGTAACAGGTAAAAATCATGACTATAGGATTTATGTCCCTATGTGTGCAATAGTATCCTGCTTAGAACATGCATATCATGCAATAGAAATCATGTGTAGGTTCTTTATTTCAGCATGTATGTTATGTCCCTGTCATTTTATAAGCCTTGTTCACAGTTAATAACTACAACAAATGATACAATGTACGGCTACTTCATTCCATAAGCATTACATTTAGAAACCATGTCCTTAGGTATCCTTGTGTGCATTAGACATCATGTTCTTTAGGACCTTAACTTTCAACATGTTTCTGTCAAGTTATATTTTTTCTGAACACCTAATTAGCATGTGTCTAATCTGATAAATATCGCTAAAATATGGTTAAGTGGTTTAAAACATCTCTGCGAATATGTACCTCTAAAATCAGAATCAAATATGCATGTTCACCCCTCTAAAACAAATAGGTAATATATACGAACGCCTAGGCAAACTTTAGGCCTATTACATTATTAAAACCAAAACCTAATCGTGGTTCACTTAGGTGGTATTAGGACCAATCAGTCCCTTGTTTTGAAATTCTTAAACTCTGATGCTTTTCATTCCTGTTTTATCTCTTTCTAAAATACACCCTATTTTCTAAAAAATTCCTACCCCACTGTTTTTCAAATACTAATTCTGGAAATCATACATTAATTTCCTTTTTAACAAAGTTATTAGATTGCTGCTCTCTGTGTTACTGGATTTCAGAGTCAGTTCACTCTTTTCCAAAAGTCATCCGGTTTGAACCCTTGCCCTATTTTCTGAAATAGTTTACTCATTCTCCTTTTATTAAAGTTTCACTAAACTACTGATTTCTACTCCGCTCCGAGCTGCTGGATCTTTAAAAAAGCTACTGGTCCTTTGTGAATCACTCTTTCATTTTTTACTTTACTGATTTTCTGAAGTTCTTCATATGCTTTTAATGAAAACTTCATCTAAAATGATGTGCACTTTTAAATCCTGCTACTATCTTTGAATTACTGAACCTTTTAAATTCAATCACTCTTCTTTAAGCTACTCTGTTTTAATCGGAATTCTGCTTCATTACTAAGTTTCCAAGGAATCAGTCGCTTACCAAAATTGCTGAAACCTACTGATTTTCAGCTCAAAAACTCCTGTTTTAAACCCTGACTTTGAGACCTTGATTGTGTTTGAGACGTGCTATTTATGTGCTTACTTGTGGAGGGATTTGTGAGCCATTATTTGCCCTTATGTGTTCCCATATTTGTGGTCCTATTTGTTGTTTTATACGTCGCTTAGAATTTTATCCCTTTGATGATTCTATTACGGCCGCGCGAGTTTATAGGAATTGTGTTGTTACGGTGTGTGTTCGATATACAACGTCCAATCTTATTGAGTTGGAGATGTTAGATTTTGATGTAATCATGGGAATTGATTGGCTTTATTCGTGCTTTGGTAAACTCGACTGCCGAACCAGAATTATGAGGCTCGAATTTCCTAACAAGCCCATTATTGAATGGAAAATGGGTGATGTGGTGCCGAAGGGCAGGTTTATTTCCTATCTTAAAGCCTCCAAGATGATCAGTAACGGATGTATCTATCATTTGGTCCGGTATGCGGACACCACTTCATAGGTGCCTGCTCTCGAGTCTATGCCGGTTGTGAATGAGTTTCTTGAAGTGTTTCCGGATGAGCTTCCTGGAATTCTGCCGGATAGAGAGATCAATTTCGCGATTGATGTATTGCCAGATACGCAACAATTATCTATTCCACCTTACAGAATGGTGCTACTAGAATTAAGAGAGTTAAAAGAGCAATCGAAAGATCTATTAGAAAGGGGTTTCATTCGGCCAAGTGAGTCACCTTGGGGCGCACCAGTTCTTTTTGTCAGAAAGAAAGATGGATCGCTTCGAATGTGTATTGATTATCGACAACTCAACAAGATCACCATCAAGAATAAATATCCACTGCCACGGATAGATGATTTTTTCGATCAGTTACAGGGTGCTAGGTTCTTCTCAAAGATTGATTTACGGTCAGGGTACCACCAGTTAAAGATCAGGGAGAAGGATATTCCTAAAACCGCCTTCAAGACTCTTTATAGGCACTTTTAATTTCTGGTAATGTCTTTTGGGCTAACCAACGCCCCATCAACTTTTATGGATCTTATGAATCGGGTTTTCAAGTCGTTGCTTGACTCCTCCATGATAGTCTTCATTGATGATATCCTTGCTTATTCGCAAAGTCATGAAGATCATGCTAATCACCTTAGGGCAGTTTTGCAAACTCTTTATCAGCACCAGTTGTATGCAAAGTTTTCAAAATGTGAGTTTTGGCTAGAATCAGTCACATTTTTGGGCCATGTTGTTTCTAGGGAAGGGATTCAAGTTGATCCCCAAAATATTGCAGCGGTAAAGTATTAGCCTAGACCAACGACCCTGACGGAGATTCGCAGTTTCTTGGGTCTAGCTGGGTATTATCGAGGGTCTGTGGAGGGATTCTCTACTCTCGCCTCCCCATTGACTAAGCTGATGCAGAAAGCAGTAAAGTTTCAGTGGTCCGAGGCTTGTGAAAAGAGTTTTTAGGAATTGAAGTCGAGATTGACTTCGGCACCAGTGTTGACCTTTCCAGAAGGTTCAGAGGGATTCGTGGTTTATTGTGATGCTTCGAGAGTTGGTTTGGGGTGTGTGTTGATGCAATGTGGTAAAGTTATAGAGTATGCTTCAAGGCAGCTCAAGAATCACGAGAAGAATTATCCGATGCATGATTTGGAACTTGCAACGGTTGTGTTTGCATTGAAAATTTTGCGGCATTACCTTTATGGGGTCCATGTAGACGTGTTCACAGACCACAATAGTCTTCAGTATTTATTCAAGCGGAAGGAGTTAAACTTAAGGCAGCGGAGGTGGTTAGAATTGCTCAAGGATTACGATATGAATATTTTGTACCATCCAGGAAAGGCGAATGTGGTAGCCTGCGCTCTTAGTCGGAAATCCATGGGTAGCTTGGCACATTTGGAGGCCGGTCAGAGGCCTTTGGCTTGATAGGTTTATCAATTGGCCAGTCTTGGGGTCAGTCTTTCGAGCTCAGGTGAGGGGAATGTCGTGGTGCATTATGGAGCGGAGTCCTCGCTAGTAGCAGAAGTCAAGAAAAAGCAATTCAGAGATCTAGCATTGATACAATTGAGGGAGGCAATTTGTAAATTACATGATTTAAGCTTTTTCACTCGGCAATGATGACAGTGTCTTGCGTTGTCAGGGGAGACTATGCGTTCCAGATGTGGATGATCTCCGGTAGAGGGTAATGGTAGAGGCTCATAATTCTAGGTATTCTGTTCACCCAGGTTCTACAGAAATGTATCACGATCTCAAGGAGATTTATTGGTGGAGCGGTTTGAAGAGGGGTGTGGCGGGATTTGTGGCTAGATGTCCGAATTGTCAGCAGGTGAAGGCCGAGCATCAGAGGCCCGGTGGGTTGACGCAGCTCATGGAAATACCAATGTGGAAATGGGAAATGATCAATATGGACATCGTGGTAGGGTTACCTCTCACCCAGCGCAAATTCGACTCAATTTGGGTAATAGTGGATCGACTCACGATATCAGATCACTTCATACCAGTCAAGTCCACCGATACTGCAGAACAGTACGCTCAGTTGTATATCAAGGAAATAGTCAGACTTCATGGCTCTCCAATTTCTATTATTTCGGATCGAGGGGCTAGTTCACAGCTAACTTTTGGAGGAAATTTCAACAAGGTTTGGGTACTGAGGTAAATCTCAGCACGGCTTTCCACCCGCAGACTGATGGTCAAACAAGGAGGACTATTCAGACGCTTGAGGATATGTTACGGGCTTGTATTTTGGATTTCAAGGATAGCTGGGATGATCATTTGCCGCTTATAGAGTTTTCTTACAATAACAGCTTCCAGGCTAGTATTCAGATTGCCCCATTTGAGTCATTGTATGGGAGGAGATGTAGGTCTCTGATCGGTTGGTTTGAGGTTGGTGAGGCGGAATTGTTAGGACCAGATCTTGTGCACCAAGCTATGGGAAAAGTTAGAGTCATTCAAGAGAGGATGAAAACTGCTCAGAGTCGTCATAAATCCTATGCGGATGTTCGTCGTAGGGCTTTAGAGTTTCAAGTAGATGACTGGGTATTCTTGAAGGTATCTCACATAAGAGGGGTGATGCGGTTTGGGACGAAAAGGAAACTGAGCCTTAGGTATGTTGGGTCGTATCGGATCGCTCAAAGGATAGGGCAAGTCACGTATAGGCAGGAATTGCCCCCTGAAATGTCATTAGTGCACCCGGTATTCCATGTGTCTATGTTGAAGAAAGTGGTTGGAGATCTATCTGCCATCGTGCCAGTTGAGACTATTGAGGTTAATGAAGAATTATCGTACGAAGAAGTTCTGGTTGCTATTATTGATAGGCAAGTCCGTAGGTTGAGGAACAAAGAAATTTTTTCAGTGAAAGTGTTGTGGCGAAGTCAACGAGTCGAGGAAGCCACATGGGAAGCGGAGAATGAAATGAAAGAAAAATATCCCCATTTTTTTGAACAAGTCTAGTAGTGATCGTGAGAACTCCCATCTCTAAGTGAATACACATTTGTGTTTAATTTTGTGCAAGAACACTTCACTATCCTAATTTCATTACTATTGTAACCTCTCAAAGTTGTGCCATATTTGTGTAACATTGTGATTGTTTGGGTAATGTGCAGCTCTTTGAAGTAAGCTAAATTAATGTGCAATTCATGTGGTAGTTAGATGATATGCAAGTGGTGGTGTTAACTGAATTATGTATAAGCAGGTTGAAGTAATTGAATATATGCAAGTTGTTGAGGTAACAAGATTATATACAAGTTGTTAGAATAACTGCATTGTATAGCATTTAATTGGTCAAGAACATGTGTTTCGGGGGCTCTCTGACAGGTAGATAGGCCTAATAACAGAGGAAACTCTGGCGAAATTTTCAAAAAATATCGGAGTTAGTTAAAATTGGGGGTTGGCATATTGTGCTTTCAAAACAAAATGACTTTCCGATCCTCATTCGAGGACGAATGATTTTAAGTGGGGGAGAATGTAAAGACTCGTGAAATTCTATGTCCAAAATAATGCCCGAAAAGGTCCCTGTGTTGTTATAACTGTAGAAACTATTAAAACGGACCTATTTTGAGTAAAAAGTACCCCGAAACTTGAAAAATAAAGTTTTCCAAAATTGTGCTTTATGCGATCGCATAACGTGTATGCGGACCGCATAATGGCCGCATACCTGGACAGGCTACTGTCAAAATTGAGGACAACTATGCGGCCCAGAATGGGATCGCATTTTGGGTATGCGGACCGCATAGTTGTCGCATTCTTGCCCCACGGTTCTTGCGAAGAAGGTTATGCGACGCACTATGCGATCGCATAACAGGTATATGGACCGCATAGTGGTCGCATACCTGGGCAGATTATTTTCCAATTTCGGCCCATTTGAGGGCCAACTATGCGACAGGTATGCGGACCGCATAGCAGGAATGTGATCGCATTTCTGTGTCGAGGCTCCTATTTTCTAAATTTAAAACCCGACCCCCTTTTTAATAAAGCACCCCTCCCTTTCATTTTAACGAATTTCTGAACAAAATAGAGAGAGGGAAGAGAGGGTTCTTGAGAGAGAAAGCTCCTTCTTCATCAAATTGATTTTTCAAAAATCACTCAGGCTTGGGAATTTCGAGTAATCGTCTTCTACATTCTAATAGGTAAGTCCCCACCACATTTCCCTTAAATTTCCAGATTTTTTGTTAATGGTAGAACTCCCCTAAATGGGTTCTTAAAGAGGAAAGTGAAGACCTTGCATGCATGTCCATTTATTGTCACAATCTAGTAAGGGGAAATGGGTTAGAGTAAATATTCACAAAGAAGGGGTTGGTAATCTTAAGGGTCTCATAGTATTCGATAAATTCCTAGGCGAGTTCGAATTGTGTTCATGATTCCCAAATCTAAGATGAATGTGTTACATTATGAATTAGATTGACGTTTCTTGACGGTCCGGTGAGTTGGGAATAGGAATTAGAAGGGAAATTAGACTCCATGTATGTATGGCTAACTTTAACCTTTGTAGAATTCTCTTGTTTGTGTCTGAGCATACGGTATGTGTACTTTGTTTAAGAATATGTTAATTGACTGTTCAATTGTGTTGAGACGTAATACTACACTCCTTGAATTTCTTGTTGACTACTATGAATTACTGCATTGTGAGAGTCATTGTGTACATGAATTACTGCTTGGTGAGAGTCACTGTGCCTTGAGTCCACATAGCGAATTGTTGATATGAACTTGTGTTCCTTGTAATGAAGATCTTTGTGATTTAATTGTTGGTAGTTGTTGTTATGAAATGTGATTGTCTAGTGGGATCGGGTTGAACGCCGCAACACGAGGTAATAAAGGTGGACGAGGTAATAAGGGTGAGTAAGGTAATAAGGGTGGACGAGGTAATAAGGGTGGCCGAGGTAATAAGGGTGGAATGTGACTGTGTTGAAATGAGAATCTGTGAAACTCTTGAATATGGTGGTGTTGAAAGGAGAATCTGTGGAACTCTTGATTTTGGGTTGTTTCTATTTCTATGCAATACTTGTTGGTTCTATTAACTGTCTCTTATTTGTGTATTGCTTGATTTTACTTAGGGTAAAGTTTGTTCATACATACTAGTACTATTCCACAGTACTAACGTCCCTTTTGCCAGGGGCGCTACATCTTTTATATGGATGTAGGTGGTTCCATAGCAGGTAGCTCAACCCGCTGTTAGTGGTGCCTCCTCCTCATCTCTTCAGGAGTTTTGGTGAGCCCCTCTTTCTCTCGGGGCCGCGTATGGATTATACTATCCTCTTTTGCTTGTGTTGTAAAGGTATAGCCGGGGCCTTGTTGTTCCGGCAAGTTATGTAAAACTCCTAAGAACTCTTAGAGGCTCCGTAGACACTGTGTGGGTTGTATATGCATATGTACATGTATATTTTGGGCGGTAGTTGTACTCATTCGTAATTGTGGATCGCGAATCGAAAATTTTGTATGTAGCTTGAAATTTCCGGATTATCTATTGTTGAAAACAAAAAGAGGAAAATGGAATTTTGTTATAAAGTGTACTTTGACTCTAAATTGGCTAACTCATATGGAATAATGTATGTTACGAACACGGGGTAATACGTTGGGTAGGAAAGGCAATCCAAGTCCGCTTGACCGGGTTCATCCGGTTAGACGCCAGTCTCGTCCCTCGGTTTTGGGGCGTGACAAAAGCACACGGTCACATTTATCTTTTAACTATCGTATGCCCAAATCATTATCCAACAGCTACACAGACCAATTGTTTTAGCTAACATTCCCTTCCCCCAATATTTATTCATAAACGTGCATTTGAAAAATTAAGAATCACTTAAACTCATACCAAAAAAAGTCAGTCATAATTTAGCAAATAAGCTAATTCAGAGGACCATAAAACAATTAGGACATAGAGAAACAACCAAACATCATTCATTCAACGGAATTAATTTCAAGAACCCATCAAAGCTTAAGTAGAATGTCAAGTTTGAGAAATGGACCTCAATGTCGAAATCTTTCAAATCCGGGTTAACGAAAGAACACCCAACAATGAATCATCAACGAATCTATGAATGAGCAATTGAACATGCGACCAGATACCTTGGTCGAATGACACTCAAACCTCGATGGAATTGCAAATTTTCTCAGAAACTTTAGACTACGACCTTCGACAAACTTGAAACTCACCGGAAATCAAAACACTAATCAATGACTAAAGATGGTCTTAAAAGAACAACAACAGTGTTTTCCAAGAGAACAACGGGAACAAAATGTGAAGCCGCAAATCGTCAATAAATTTCAACCAAAGCACAAGGTCGCCGAAAAATGATAAACGGGGCAGTAGAGCATAGCAAAACGATGACGGGGCCTCTAGGGTTGGTAGAGGCGGCGGCTTGTTTGGTGAGGAGTGACGGCTGGAGCTTAGGATTACAGGGGAAGCAGATGTTTTAGGAAGGGGTTGTTGATTTGGTGATGAAGATGGTGGTCGAGAGGGTGCAGTTGTGGGAGGAGTGGTGGGTGAAACGGCGGATGGTTGCTGCTTTTAAGTGATAGGAGGAGTAGAGAAGAGGAGTGCCGCCAGTGGTCAGATGGCCGGCGACAGCAGTGAGGATGAGGGAGTTGGTCGATGTCTATTCTTCTCTTCCTAGGGTGTCTTCGTTGTTGAAGAAGCGTCCGTTTTTTTTTGTTCTTGTTTTAGGTCTGTTAGTGTGTGTTTTTTGTGGGTGTAAGAGGTCCTAGGGTTTCTAAGGTTGTAAGGTCTTAGGGCGTATTAGGTTAGTAAAGGGTAAGGGATTTGGGCTCGGTCGAATTTGGGCTTAAACTTCGGCCAATGAGATTTGGGACTCGCCACAAAATAAGGCTCTTCTTGTTGAACAAAGACACTCAAAAATCCTAGAAATATTAATTAAGACTTAATTATTTAAATATTAAAATAAAATTATGTTTATATATTTTTTTTGTATTTTTTATAATTTTTATACTTAAAATAAAGTAAAAGAGTCAAAACTAGTTAAAAAGAGATATTAGACCTAAACTAAGTATTTAAACGCAAAAATGTGTAAAATCTCGGGGAGGGTCAAAAATTACATGTCTACACTCGGTTATCGTACTGATATATCGAGGCATGGGTTCACATTGTCCCACAACCGAAGAAGCCTTTTCGACCTTAAAATCAGAAGATGTTTCACAAGGCCCGGGGGTACACTCCTCAACACGAGAAGGTACTACCATTTTGCTCTTAGACGAGCATGATGATGAAGGGGCTTTCTCTTTTTGGGAAACTGTCTTAGAATTGTTTGCCATTTTTGCAATGAAATTTCAGAAGAAGAGTAAGAAATTTGTTAATAGATGAACACAAGAAAGAAGTAAGTGTATTAAATAGTTGATGAAGGTTTGAAGACGCTGTCAAAAGTAAAAGTTTAAGGAGTAAAGGATTGGGGGTATTTATAGTGGCTATTTATGCATGTTGGAGAAGGCAAAAGGATGGCCAACATCTGTTAATGAATTTTCGAGAATCGTGCAAGCGTGACTTCTGCACCACCTTTCTGTCACATCAATCACTGAGCTCACGTGACTGACGTTATGATTGGTACATCGAAGAGTCAAAAAAATCAAATCGTTTCTTATCATTCCATTCTAAGAAACGCAGGGACTATCTGTATACGCCCGAAATCGGAGGAGTCTGATGTTGAGGTCTTTGCTATGTTGAGCTCGAGCTCGTGAGGTTTGAAGCGAGGTTCGCATTCGACCCCAGAATATATACATCAAGAGAGCTTATCGAAGGCCCAACATGGCTAGCCTCGAGGCAGTACAAACTTGATGGTAGTCAAGGAAAAGCGGGAAATTCCCAAGGACACGTGGTGAAGGCTGATAAGATTTGTCAAAGATGGTACACATCCGTACTAGGTCGTTATATAGCTGTACCAATAATAGTCTTTTTCATAATTAGCAATGTGCTATATTAGGGTTTTCCCTCCTATATAAAGGGGACCCCAATCATTTTGTAAAGGCATTGATTCACAATTCACTGCAATAGAACATTCTACTCAGCTTTTAGCGTTTAATGTGCTCAACATTATTTCTCAACTTTATTGTTCTTCATTTATTGTTCTTCATTTACTGTTCATAACTCACTGCCACCGGTCAACCTCGAGACCTACGAGGCTATCGAACTCGAGGCCTCCAGCCCTTTGATATTATTGTTTTGGCTATCACATTTTTCTTACTTACACTCAGTATTTCTTGATTATCAACTAGTATTAAAATAAATCACATATTTTAGAACCACAAATCATCTTTAATTGTTAATACCATTTTTGAGGTAAATACATCTCACTGCTTAAGTAGAAGAATAGCTTTGCATGGGCTCCGGAATGTCAACAAGCCTTGGAGGAACTAAAGCGATATTTATCGAGCCCGCCATTGCTTCACACCCTGAAGCGGACGAGCAACCCTACTTGTGCTTGGTAGTATCGGAAATAGCGGTAAGTGGAGTCCTAGTCCGAGAAGAACAAGTACGCAATTCCCTGTCTATTATGTTAGTTGGACCTTAGGTGAGGCCGAAACCAGATATCCACACTAATAAAAATTAGCGCTTGCTTTAATAAGCGCCTACAGGAAATTAAAGCATATTTTCAATTCCATATGATATGTGTTGTAACAACTTATCCACTTCGATATATTTTGCACAAACCCGATCTTTCAGGTCGTTTGGCCAATGGGCTGTAGGAATCAGTGGGTACCATATCGAATATCGACCCCAAACCACCTTCAAGTCTCAAATCTTAGAGGAATTTGTGGCTGACTTCACACCGACCCTCGTACCCGAGATTGAAAGAGAAATGTTAATAAAATCAGGTACATCCTTGGGAGTCTGGACCCTCTTTACAGATGGTGCTTCGAACACGAAGGGGCCCGGGCTGGGTATCGTACTAAAACCACCCACGGGTAATGTAGTTAGACAATCTATCAAGATTTAAAAATTAACTAACAATGAGGCCGAATATGAGGCCATGATTGCAGGTCTGGAGTTAGCTAAAATCTTGGGAGCATAGGTCATTGAGCCCAAGTGTGATTCCCTCCTCATGGTAAACCCAGTCAACATGACTTTCTAAGTCCGAGAGGACCGAATGCAGAGGTACTTGGATAAATTACGGGTATCTCTACATCGATTAAAGAAATGGACCTTACAACATGTACCTCGAGAACATAACATCGAGGCTGGCGCTCTTGCAAACATAGGTTCATCGATCGAAGATGACAAGCTCAACTCGAGGACTATCGTACAACTCATGAGATCGGTGATCGAAGAAGGTCAAGCTGAGATTAACTCCACAAGTTTGACCTGGGATACTAGAAACAAGTACAGAGAGTACTTAAAGAACGAGAAACTTCTGTCATATCCAAAGGAGTCGAGAGCTCTACTTACAAAGTCAGCACAATTTATTTTGTCCGAAGACACAATGTTGTTTTGAAGGATGTTTGTATATGGTTGAAATCAGGGCTACCTGTTTTTACTATTTGATCAAGACTTATACGTTGCACCGAAGGTCATCTTCAGCCAAATCATGGAGCTGAGGTATTGAGTTCGAGATCAAAGTTTCTTTCGAGATCAAGGTTGGTGTTAATCGAAGCCAAGGGAGACAATCTCCAAGTAATATCAGAAATGGTTCAGTAATGGAAGAGCAAGATATTCGTGATTGGTCGAAGATCATGGCACAAATCTCAAAACGGATCAAATCAGGAGTGGTTAATTAGCTAATTATGTGATCTCCTGTTGTAATTAGAGTTATACCGTAAGTAGAATTCCTTTTCTATATAAAGAGGTGTTCTAATCATTTGTAACCATTATCATTCACAGAAATTTTAAGCAAAGCAGCCCTTTCTTTAACATTCACATTATTGTTGATCAGTTTATTCCAGTTCTTACTGTTCTTGCACTTATCAATTCGAGGGTATCTTGACTCAAGTCTGAAGTTGAATTTTAACGCTGGTTTGATTTATTTATAGTTTAATTCTGCCATTTACTTTTATATTTATCAATTGGTATTGAGTGAAATCAAATATCCTTAAAACTACAATATAAGTTTAATTGTTATCCAAATTTTAGGGTATACCGTTTGGCGTCCATTGTGGGGATAAGGATAATAGTGATTGTTTGATACTAATTCTGATAACACGCACAACTTTACGCTTGTTCTTGTAAATATTTTTTGTTTTCAGGATAAAATATGCCAAACTCACAAACAACACCCACACATGGTGATAGTGGCCTCGAATTATATGGGGAAAACGACAATGTAGTTGCTCTAGGGGTTGAGGTGCCTTAGGCCAATCTCAACGGAGCACCGATTGCCAACCCAATCGACGTTAGTTCACATATCGCTTTATATGCAAATTTGGGCACAGATCCCACAGGGAGCGTATGCTGAGAAGATCGATCTGGTGGTCGAGGTATGAAGCAGAGGAGATGTAGGAGTCATCCTCCAAGTGATATTCAAAACGCTACAGGCTCAACAATCCGCTATTGCACATCTACAAAATCAGCATTGAACGCCAAGTGGGGTCGAACTGGAAGTCACCCGCCGAAAAAAGCCAGTTCCAGAAAGATTGAATACCAGTGAATCGGGGTCTGACCCCGCAGTGATCAAGATGCTCGAGGAGTTCACCAAAAGAATTAAATCGGGAGAAAAAATAATTGAGGCAAATGATAAGAAAGTAGTAACGTACAATTCCCATGTTGATCAGATACTAGGGGCCCTGCTAATTTTGAAAGTAATGCACTCAAAGAAATTTGTATAGAATACTTTTCCTCCAAGTGCGGCTTTAAAGCCTATTCCAAAGAAATTTCGTATGCCGAAAATCCCTAAGTACAATGGGACCACCTATCCCAACGAGCATGTCTACATGCGCCATCAAAGGAAACAATTTGGGAGATGATGAGATTGAATCCGTTCTACTGAAGAAGTTTGGAGAAACTCTATCAAAGGGAGCAATGATTTGGTACCACAATCTACCACCAAATTCCATCGAATCATTCGCCATGCTTGCGGATTCTTTTGTAAAGGCACATGCCGGGGCAATAAAGATTGCGACAAGGAAATCAGACCTTTCAAAGTAAAACAAAAGGATTACGAGATGCTTAGGGAGTTCGTGTCTCGGTTCAAAATGGAACTCATGGAGTTACCACCAGTCACAGATGATTGAGTTGTTCAAGCCTTTACTTAGAGGTTAAATGAACAAAGTTCAACAACGTCAGAACTTGATTGAATATCCGGCGGTAACATGGGCCGTTGTACATAATCGGCACCAATCAAAGATTAGAGTCGAGGATGATCAACCGGGCACCCATTCCGGCTCCGCATATCCAAACATTACCATAGGCAGAAACCAGAGAGACATCGATAGGAAACCTCGATCCAATAGAGACCGATATCAGCCGTATAACGCAGATGGTAGAAACAGCAGCCCCGAACGCAATTCCGTCCGAAATAGTCAAAGGGGCGATCGAGGACAAAGTTCTCGGGGACTCATGAGCAAAAGTTGTTTTGAAAAGCATGTCGATCCCACAAAGGCACCCCGATAATCGGAGTATAACTTCAATATCGATGCATCAGGTATTGTGTCGGCAATTGAGAGAATCAAAGATACCAGGTGGCCCAGATGCATACAAACCGGTCCTTCCCAAAGAAATCCCAATCCAATGTGCAAGTATGACGGCACGCATGGTCACAGAACCGAAGATTATAGACAACTGTGGGAGGAGGTAGCCCTTCTATTCAACGAGGGCCACCTTCGAGAGTTCTTAAGTGATCGAGTCAAAAACCATTTCAGAGAAAGGGAAGCCAAAAGGAAAAACGAACAGGAATAGCCACATTATGTGATCCATATGATCGTCGGTGAGGTCGATATTCAAAAAATGGACCATGTTCAAATGCACTAAAGTATCAACAAGAAATAAGAGGGAACAGAGATATAACACACAAGTAAGACTATGAATGAGTACAAGACAACATTAGCAGTCAATTCAACAAGTATATGACTATTGCGGGTCCCAACAATTATATCATATTGCCTAAGCATGGTTTCTAACATATAAGGCAGTCAATTGCTCAAAGACAATGAAAAAATAGGAAATAACAATGGGCTATTCGACTTTGCAGTCTCACGGGACAGACCAAGTCTCAATCTCTCACGGTGCACGCTCACACGCTCGTCACCTACAATGTGCGCCACCTTCAAATATTCATGTCATACCAATTCTCGGGGTTTCATACCCTCAAAACAAGATTTAAGAATGTTACTTATTTCAACCACGCAGAAATCCTACTCCGAAATACCCTTGCCTCTCGAATCGGCCTCCAAATGCCCTGAGTCCAGCCACAAACAGTACGAGATAGGAAATATAGACTAAAAGGATCAATTCTACAAGAAAACTACTAAAATGTAGCCCAAAATCCGAAATCAACCCAACCCGGCCCCCAGGCCCACGTCTCGAAACTTTACGAAAGTCAAAAAAACCTGAAAGCCCATTCACTCCCGAGCCTAACCATACCAAATTTATCAAAATCTAATCTTATTTGCCCCTCCAAAACCCCCAAACTTCACTCTCTAGTTCTCAAGCCCTAATCTCTAATATCTCACCTCAAAAACTCACCAACTAGGTGTAAAATTAGTGGGGAAGCACCATTATTGAAGATAAATAGGCACAAGGAACTTACCTCAGTGATTACTTCGAAATCCCTCTCAAAATTCACAAAATCCAAGCTCAAAAATGATAAAAATGGTGAAAAATCTTGAAGTCTTCTATTTATAGGTTCTTCCCTGACTTGTTGCACATGCGACTCTATTTTCGCATCTACAAAGCCTTATATGCGGGAAAAACCCTGCTTCAGTGGAAAATCACTTAAAAACTACCTCTGCTTCTTCAATCAAGTGACCACATCTGCGCTCTTCACGGGTGCGGGAACCACATCGCACCTGCGGTCCAAACACGTACATGCGCCCCTAAATCCGCTTTTGCAACCATCGTAGGTGCGAGAATGTCATCGCACCTGCGCCCTCTGCCCCGATCCTCCCTAGCCGCATCTGCGATCCAAGCCTCGCTACTACGGGCTCGCACCTGCTGTTCCCACTCCATCGGTGCAGTTACACCAGTAGCAGCAGCACTTCAGCTACAATTCCTCAACTTAATTCAAGCCGTCAACCACCCGAAATCACCCCGAGGCCCTCGGGACCTCAAACAAACATACCAACAGGTCCTATAACCCGATAAGAACTTAGTCAAACCTTCAAATCACTCAAAACAACATCAAAACACAAAATTACACCCGTATTTAAGCCTAAAGAACTTCTAAAATTTTGAATTCCACAAACGACGGTGAAACCTACCAAACCACGTCCGATTGACCTCAAATTTTACACACAAGTCAAAAATGACAACTGAACCTACTCCATCTTCCGAAAATCCAATCCGACCCCGATATTAGAATTTCCACTGCTGGCCCTAATTCTACTACAGACCTCTAAATCACATTCCAGACTCGCATCTAAGTCCAACATCACCTAACAGACCTAATAGAACCATCAAAATTCAAATCCGAGGTCGTTTACACACAAGTCAACATCCGGTCGACTTTTCCAACTTAAGCTTCCAATTAAGAGACTAAATGTCTTAATTCACTCCGAAACCACTCCGGACCCGAACCAACCAACTCGGTAAGACATAATACAGTTGTAAAGAACAAAAGAAGCAGAAATGGGGGAAATGGGGCTATAACTCTCGAATCGACCGGCTGATTCGTTATATCCTCCCCCTCTTAAACAAACGTTCGACCTCGAACGGGTCTTGAAACACACCTAAAGTATCAAATAGGTGTGGATATCTACTCCGCATCTCCCTCGGTCTTCCAAGTGGCCTCCTCCATAGGCTGACCTCTCCACTCACTTTCACTAAAGCTATATCCTTTGACCTCAACTTCCGAACCTACTGCTCCAATATGTCTATCGGCTCCACATCATAAGTCATATCACCACCCAATTGAACCATGATGAAATTCAAAACATGGGACGGATCACCGATATACTTTCGGGGCATAGAAACATGAAATAGTAGATGCACATTCGACAAGCTAGGTTGAAAATCAAGCTTGTAAGCCACCTCCTCGATCCTCTAAAGTACCTCAAAAGGGCCAATGAAATGAGGGTTCAACTTGCCCCTCTTCCCAAACCTCGTAACACCTTTCATGGGTGATACCTTCAGCAAAACCTTCTCCCGACCATGAAAGCCACATAACGGACATTCTTGTCAGCATAGCTCTTTTTCCTAGACTGCATCATGCGAATCTGCTCCAAAATCTATTTCACGTTGTCTAATGCATCCTGGACCAAGTCTGTACCCAAGAGCCTAGCCTCACCCGACTCAAACCATCCCACTAGAGATCTACACTGCCTCTCATATAAATCCTTGTACGGATCCATTTGAATGCTCGACTGATAACTGTTGTTATATGTAAACTCCGCGAGCGGCAGAAACTGGTCCCATGAACCCCGAAAATCAATGACATAAGCGCGTAACATGTCCTCCAATATCTTGATAATGCGCTCGAACTGTCCGTCCGTCTGAGGGTGACAGGTTGTTCTAAACTCAACCTAAGTACCCAACTCTCGCTGCACGACCCTCCAAAACTGCGATGTAAATTATGTGCCTCTATCTGAAATGATGGAAAATGGGACACCATGAAGGCGAACAATCTCTCGGATGTAAATCTCAACAAATCGCTCTGAAGAATAAGTAGTACCAATTGGAATGAAATGAGCAGACTTGGTTAGCCGATCCACAATCAGCTAAATAGCATCGAACTTCCTCGAAGTCTGTGTGAGCCCCACTATGAAATACATGGTGATCCGCTACCACTTCAACTCTGGGATCTCTAACCTCTGAAGCAAGTCACCCGGTTTGTGATGCTCATACTTAACCTGCTGACAGCTGAAGCACCAAGCCACAAACCCAACTATATCCTTCTTCATCCTCCTCCATCAATAGTGTCATCTCAATTCCTGGTAAATCTTCGCAACACCTGGATGGATGGAATACCGCGAGCTGTCAGCCTCCTCAAGAATCAACTCACACAGATCTACTTTGGGAACACATATCCGGCCCGGCATCCTCAACACCCCGTCATCATCAATAGTAACATCACATGCATCACCTCGTTGAACCCTGTCCTGGAGGGCGAGTAGATAGGGGTCATCATACTGACGCTCCCTGATACGATCATAAAGAGAACACCTAGAGACCGCACAAGCCAATACCCGACTCAGCTAAGAAATATCAAACCTGACAAACTAGCTAGCTACGGCCTAAACATTCAATGCCAATGGTCTCTCTACTGCTGGAAGATACACTAAAATCCCCAAACTCTCCGCTCGGCGACTCAAGGCATCGGCCAAAACATTGGCCTTTCCGGGATGGTACAAAATGGTGATATCATATTCCTTAATAAGCTCTAATCACCTTCGCTGACGCAAGTTAAGATTATTCTATTTGAATAGATGCTACGAACTCTGGTGATCGGTGTAGATCCCACAATGAACCCCGTACAAATAGTGCCGCCAAATCTTCAAGGCGTGAATAATAGCTGCTAACCCAAGATCATGGACAAGATAGTTCTTCTCAAGGGTCTTCAACTGGAGCGAAGCATAGGCAATCACTCAACCCTCTTGCATCAGAACAAACCTAATACCGATCTGTGAGGCATCACAATACACTGTGTAAGAACCAAAAGCTGATGGTAGAACTAGAATGAGAGTCGTGGTCAAGGCAGCCTTAAGCTTCTGAAAGAACTCCTCGCACTCATCCGACCACCTGAATGGAGCACCATTTTGAGTCAATTTCGTCAAGGGCGAAGAAATAGATGAAAAACCCTCCACAAAACTACAGTAATAGCCCGCCAAACCAAGAAAGCTCTGAATCTTCGTGGTTGAGGATGGTCTTAGCCAACTCTGTACCGTCTCAATCTTCTTCGAATCCACCTGAATACCCTCAGTGGACACCACGTGCCCCAAGAATGTCGCTGAACTAAGCCAAAACTCACACTTGAAGAACCTTGCATAATGTTTCTCCTCCCTCAATCTCTGTAACACAACCCTCAGATGTTGGTCATGCTCCTCCTGGCTACTAGAGTACACCAGGATGTCATCAATGAATACAATAACATACGAGTCCAAATAAGGCTGAAACACAATGTTCATCAAATGCATGAACGATGTTGGGGCATTGGTCAGCCCAACAGACATCATAAGGAACTCATAATGGCCATATCGGGTCCTGAAAGATGTCTTAAGAATATCTGAATCCTGAATCTTCAGCTGGTGATACCCTAATCTCAAATCAATATTGGAGAATACCCTCGCTCCCTGAAGCTAGTCAAATAGATCATCAATATGTGGCAAAGGATACTTGTTCTTGATTGTGACCTTGTTCAACTGCCTGTAAACAATGTACATCCTCATAGAACCATCGTTCTTCTTTACAAATAGGACCGGTGCACCCCAAGGTGACACGCTAGGCCGAATAAACCCCTTATCAAGGATCTCCTAAATATGTTCCTTCAACATTGCCGGTTCCATACGATACGGTGGAATAGAAATGGGTTGAGTGCCCGACACCAAATCAATACCGAAGTTAATACCCCTATCAATCGACATGCACGGAAGGTCTGCAGGAAACACATCCGAAATATCATGCACTCCGAGACAGAATCAATGGAAGGAGAGTCTACACTAACATCCCTCGCGAACTCCAAATAGGATAGAAAACCCTTCTCGACCATCCGCTAAGCCTTCAAGTATGAAATCACTCTACCGGGTACATAGTCTATGGAACCTCTTCACTCAATCCTCAGCTACCACGGCATAACCAACGTCACAATCTTAGCACAACAATATAGAACAGCATGACATGGAGACAACAAATCCATACCCAATTTCACATAAAAATCGACCATACTGAGCAGTAAAAGATCCACCTTGGTCTCAAGACTCCCAATAGTCATCACACATTACTGATATACGCAGTAGTATCACCCACAGGAGTAGATACACGAACAGATGAAACTAATGACTCATGGGACATATCTATAAAATGAGAAAAATACAAGGAAGCATATGAATAAGGGGAACCAGTGTCAAATAATATAGAGGCATCTCTATGGCAAACTGAGACAATACCTGTAATCAAAACATCTGAAGCAATGGAATATTGTCTGGTAGGGAGGACATAGAAACGGGCCTAGCCACCCCTGATCTACCTCCCTCTCTCGGGCAACCCCTTGCTGACTAGGCTCCACCTCGGGCTAGCTGAGCGGGTGATAGAGGAGCTGGTGCTGATGACATAGACTGGCTCCTCTACGGAGCAGGACCTCCCACTATATGGGGACACTCTATCCTCCTGTGACCAAACTTCCCACACTCATAAAAACTCCTCGGTGCTGGTGCTAGGGACTGAAGGGAGCCCCGAGCACTGTGATAATTGTCAGAATGACCTGGCATAGACGAATACCTGACCCAATGGAGAACGGGACGAACACTGCACTGGAAGCACCGAGAGATGAATGGTCCTACTGATAACTGTGAGAACCATGGCTAGATGATGCACCACGATGAACTGGGCGAGTCGTCTGAGCATGTCTGAAAGAACGACCTCTATTGTGCTGGAACTGACCCCCAAAAGAAGCACCGCTAAATCCACCCTATCCACGAGGCCTCTTGGCCTCCCTCTCAACCCTCTCCTAACTGTGAACCATCTCAATCTGACGAAATATGTCGACAACCTGATCAAAAGTAGCACCAGACACTCTCTCTGGTCATAAGAAATCGCACTTGAAAAGTGAGGCCATCTATAAACCTATTGATCCTCTCCCTATTTGTGGGAACCAACCAGATACCATGACATGCCAAGTTCGAGAATCGCATCTCATACTGCTTCACAAATATATCACCCTAGCGAAGCTGCGCAAAATGTCTGCGCAGCCTCTCTTTGCGGGACTGAGGCACAAACTTCTCCAGAAAGATAACGGAGTAGGTAAGAGGTGCTGCATTGACCGACCTACGCCTCTCGTAAGCGACCCACCAACTGAATGCAGCCCTAGAGAAGTGAGAGGTAGTGAACAAGACCCCACTGGTCTCAAGAATACCTGTTGTACGGAGTATCCTCTAACACCTATCCAAGACATATTGTGCATCCTCTCCCTCTGCACCATTGAAAGATAGAGGTCGGAGTCTCCCAAACCTCTCCAATCTACGCTGCTCATCCTCAAGCATAGCAGGAACCACATAGTCCTAAGAAGATGCAACCGGCGGGGCTGGTGGTGCCCCCCTCCCCCCCCAACCCACATGTCTGGAGTCCCTGTACTACCTGCTCAAGTGTGCGGGCGACGGGAGTTTGAGTACGTCCCCCGGTCTGATAAGTGGTTGTGTCCGTCGAATTAGAGACCGCCAAAGCAAGGTCGGTGCACACGGTTAGAATCTGAGCTTAGGCCTCCTGAAGGCTAGGAATAACGATGGGCGCAGGTGCTGCATGAGTTGGTCCTGCTGGTGCATCCACAACTAGGATCTAGTCCTGATTTGGGACAAATGGTGGATCTGCAGGTACTGCCCCAGCTAATGTGCGTGCTGCACCTTTGCTCCTACCACGACCTCGGTCTCTCGCGGACTTGGCTTGTGGTATTGGTGGCTGTCCATCCTATCCACTAGTACGAGTCTTCACTATCTATATGAGAATGAAAAAACAAATGTTTAATTACCAGAATCAACAGATTTGCATGACAATTACTTACGTCTCTGTACCGATCCGCAAGACTCTACTAAACCTGCTCATGACTCATGAGACCTATGTAACCTAGGCTCTCACACCAACTTTTCATGACCCAAATAACTAACCCATCGTGATGGCGCCTATCGTAGAACTAAGCAAGCCGACATTCTCAATATGACACATGAATTAAAGCAATAAAATTAACCGGAGATGCAGAATAATAGCCTGACATAGGGGTGTCACTAAGTCATGAGCATCTAACAACCAGTCTAAAAACAGAGTCTACTACAGTCTGTGCCAAATGCCAATACAAGAGAGAAAAGATAATAAGAAAGGAGAAACAAGGAATGCGGACGCCGGTAGCTACCTCGTAAGTCTCCAATAATCAGCTCGCGCACGAACTCAGCGACTGCCGAAACCCTACACACTTGGATCTGCACATAAAGTGCATGGTGTAGCATGAGTACAACCAACTCAGCAAGTAACAGAATTAAAAAAGGAACTGAGAAGGAGTGACGAGCTATGTAAATACAGTTCATTTCAGAAGTTTTCAATAAAGAGTGAACATGATTTCAAAACCGCCAGTTTAAGTCAAATCAGTTCGAGATCAAGTAAACCAGATATAAATATTCCATAAATTACACAACAATAACAAATAACAAATAACAACTAAGTGCAACAATAATCAAAAGCAAGAACAGCATCTCAAGGCAACAGTCACCCAACTCATCTCAACAGCTCATACACTCAGCTCTCAGCCTTCAATACTCACTCTCAATAGGTACGTGCGCTCACTGGGGGTGTACAAACTTCTGAGGGGCTCCTTCAGCCTAAGCGCTATATTACTGCGGCATGCAACCTGATCCAATCTTGTTATGGCGTGAAACTTGATAAATAATATATGTAAGTAGACCTAAGGCTTGTTGCGGCATACAACCCGATCCACAAACTTAAATATATATAGACTGAAGGCTTGTTTTGCATGCAACCCGATACATATACATAAATATAGCCATAAGGCTTGTTTCGGCGTGCAACCCAATCCATATACCTCACAACTCGGCACTCAGGCACTATCTCAGTCACTAACCTCTCCAGCCTCTCGGGCTCACAGAATATCATAATAATCAACCCAAACAGAGAATACAACACGTATCAACAAGAAATGAGAGGGAATGGAGATATACGCACAAGTAAGGTTGTGAATGAACAAGACATCAATTAGCAGTCAATTCAACAAGTATAAGACTGTCGCGGGTCCCAATAGTGATATCATATGGACTAAGCATAAATTCTAACATGTAAGGCACTCAATTGCTCAAAGACAAGGAAAACATATAATAACAATGGGCTATTCGACTTTACAGTCTCACGGGACAGACCAAGTCTCAATCCCTCACGGTGCACGCTCACACGCCCGTCACCTAGCATGTGCGTCAACTCAAAATATTAACATCATACCAATTCTCGAGGTTTCATACCCTCAAAATCAGATTTAAGACTATTAGTTACCTCAATCGCGCAGAAATCTTACTCCCAGATGCCCTTGCCTCTCGAATCGGCCTCTAAATACCCCGACTCTAGCCACAAACAGTACGAGATAATCAATTAGCCTAAATGGATCAATTCCACAAGAAAACTACTAAAGTATAGCCCAAAATCCAAAATTGACCCAACCCTGGCCCTTAGTGCCACTTCTCGAAACCCGATGAAAATCACAAAACCCAAAAGCCCATTCACTCCCGAGTCTAACCATACCAAATTTATCAAAATCCGACCTCATTTGCCCCTCATAAACCCCAAACTTCACTCTCCAATTCTCAATCCCTAATCTCTCAAATCTCACCTCAAAAACTCACCAACTAGGTGTAAAATCAGTGGGAAAACACCATTATTGAAGATAAATAGGCACAAGGAACTTACCTTAGTGATTACTTCGAAATCCCTCTCAAAATCCCCAAAATCCGAGCTCAGAAATAATGAAAATGGTGAAAAACCTCGAAGTCTTCTTTTTATAGGTATGTATACGACTAAATCGGAGAGTCGAATTTTGTGATCGTTATGGCATTCCATAGCCCGTCTTCAGGGAGCTCGAGGCACAATCCGAGGTTTGACACCGAGGGAGCACATCGAGGATTCTCCACGTTCGACCTCGGGGCAGTATGAACTGATAGCCATCGATGAAAAGCGGGAATTCCCAAAGGCACATGGTCAAAGCTGACCAAGTCTGCAAGAATAGTATAAGTCCGTACCGATGCATTAAATATCTGTACCAGCTGCATATCCTTGTAATAATTACACATGTACTATATTGGGATTCCCCTCTCCTATATAAAGGGGTCCCTTATAATTTTTTGGGCACATAATATTCAGTACAACAACAAGATTATTCTCTGCTCTCTAACTTAAACATACTCTACAATTGCTTCATTCATTTATTGCTTCCATTTATTGTGCTTCATTTATTGCTCATTATTAGTTATAAAGAGGCTATCCTCGAGGCCCTCTACACTGTTATTCCCCCATCGATCGCCCCCAGTCAAGCACACTAGCTCGACCTCGAGGCCCAGTTTTGGCCTGCTCGAGACCTCGACTCAAGTCTGTTTGGTTTGCATAACGCCATTGCCTTTTGCTATTATCTCATTTTTCTAGCTCACACTTAGTATCTATTGCTTAACAACTAGTATTAAAATAAATCATGTATTTTTAGAACTACAAAATCAAATATAATTGTAATTACCATTTTCAAGGTAAACAGTTTGGCGCCCACCGTGGGGCTAAAAATAATAGTGATTGTTTTAGTGATGGTTTACTAAAAAACACAAGTTATTCTTCACACTTTTGCTTGTCCAAGAATCTTTGATTTCAGGCCAAAATGTCTAACTCAATTAATGCACATGAAAACAACGGTCCCGAAGAGCATGGAGAGAATGGAGTAGTTGTTTCAGGCGGCCCCGTAGATGTGGGCTGGCACAACACCCAACATGTCGATATAATCTCCCATACCGATGGGAGTATACGCCGGGGAAACCAACAAGAAGCGCAAAAAACTCCAGCTCGGGAGGAAAGGGAAGTTAGCCTTCATGTTATTTTTGAAATGTTACAGGAAAAACAGATGGCTATTGCTCAGCTACAAAGCCACCAAAAAACTCCAAGCACAGCACCACCGGAAGCGGCTCCTCCAGTCGAACAGGCACCAGAAAGGTCGAGCAACAACGGGTCAGCACCCGACCCCGTTATTTATGAAAATGCTCGAGGACCTCACAAAGAGGATTGAATCGGGTGAAAAGAAGATAGAAGCTAACGACAAAAAGGTGGAGACCTACAATTCGAAGGTTGACCAGATCCCGAGCGCACCTCTGATTTTGAAAGGTATAGACTCAAAGAAGTTTGTGCAAAAGTCGTTTCCATCAAGTGCGGCTCCGAAGCCTATCCCAAAGAAGTTCAGAATGCTCGATCTCCCGAAGTATAATGGGACATCAGACCCCAATGAGAACATCACTTCTTACATTTATGCTGTGAAAGGAAACGACATGAAGGACGAAGAGATTGAATTTGTCCTGTTATAAAGGCACATGCCAATGCTATCAAGATTGCTACAAGGATATTCGACGTCTTCAAAATAAAACAGATAGAAAACGAGATGCTAAGGGAGTTTGTATCTCGCTTTCAAATGAAGCTAATGGAATTACCGCCGGTCCCCGATGACTAGGCAGTGCAGGCCTTCACTCAAGGCTTGAATGAACGGAGCTTGATAGCTTCGAAGCAGCTAAAGCAAAACTTGGTTGAATATCCCTTCGTGACTTGGACGGATGTCCACAACCGGTTTCAGTCAAAGATCAGGGTCGAGGACAACAAACTGGGAGCCCCCTCGGGCTCAGTATATCCTAGCAGACTCCTAGCAAAGGAACCAAGGCCAAACAAGGAAAGGTACCAACCATACACCGAAGATCGAAGAAACTCCCCAAGGCGCAACATACCTCGAAACGACCGAATGGTGGATCGAGGTCAGCATTCTTGGGGACTCGTGAGCAAAGCCGGGTTTGATAGACACTCAGGGCCGGTGGAGGCACCCCGGTTATCTGAGTACAACTTCAACATTGATGTTTCAGACATCGTATCGGCCATAGGTAAAATCAAAGATACCAGGTGGCCAAACCCCATACTATCGGATCCTTCATAAAGGAACCCTAACCTAGTGTGCAAATTTCACGGCACACACGTTCATAGGACTGAAGATTGCAGACAGCTCCGAGAGGAAGTAGCCCGACTAATTAGCAAAGGGAATCTCTAAGAGTTCCTCAACATCCAAGCTAAAAATCAATTTTGGGAAAGTGAGGCGAACGGGAAAAACGAAACAAAAGAACCACAACACGTCATCCACATGATCGTTGGAGGAATTGACGTCCCGTAGGAACCCGTTGTCAGACGAAAAAAAATATCCATCACAAGGGAAAAGTGAACTCGAAGTTACATACCCGAGGAAGCTCTCACATTTGGAGAGGAGGACATCGAGACCCTGTCTCACCCTCACAACAACACATTGGTAATTTCTTTTCTTGTGAATACGTTTCAAATTAAATGTGTGTTTGTGGATCCAGGTAGCTCGGCTAACATAATCAGGTCGAGGGTGGTGGAGCAACTCGGACTGCTCGACCAGATCATGCCCGTGTCTCGATTCCTCAATGGATTCAACATGGCGAGCAAAACAACAAAAGGGTAAATCATCCTCCTGATCAACATGGCCGGCACGATCCAAGATACCAAGTTTCATGTCATCGAAGGTGACATGAGATACAATGCCTTACTCGGAAGGCCATGGATACACTACATGAGAGCAGTACCATCAACCCTTCACCAAATGATGAAGTTTCCAACAAAGAACGGAAAAGAAATGGTATACGGAGAGCACCATGCAGCAAGAGAGATATTCGCGGTGCACGATGTGGAACCGGCATCGACACCTTCTGCAAAGAAGGAGCCAAAGGACAAGCAACCATCCAATTAGCAATCACAAACTACATTAAAGGATCGTGTCACGTCCTCGGATCGAACAGTTAAAGCATATCGAGGCTTGAACGCCACCACAGTCAAGGTATAATTCCCCCTCTCTTACATTTACGTTTTACACTAACTTATGTGAAGGTGTTCAAATGAAAGAATCACCTTCCAGCTCGAAGACCTTAGGTTTTAAATCATGCATTGCGCTCTTTTTCCCTCAGATCAGATTTTATCCCAAATGGGTTTTACCTACGAGGTTTTTAATGAGGAAACATCCATATGCTACCTAAGGAGAACTCATCAAGTATTCAAGGTTTCTCTTCAATCCACCTCAAATACTGAGGGGTATTCCCCCGGGAGATGACCCCCTCGAAGAAATTGAAATATGCAAAAGAGGGTCTCGACAGGAGAATGATGTATCGGACCAAACGGTCGAATAAACCGTGTCCACATAGAATAATCGAACCCTCGATAGCGAAAACGTGTATACTTGTACCAAGTAGTTAAAGGAATACCTTTTATCACTAAAAGCTTAGCGTTTTCAAAGAAGTTTGTCATTTTCGCAAGAATCGTCTTAAAGGCCGAAAATCCTCAAGCATTCTCGAGCGCTCGAGGACTGCTATCGACAGTCAGCTCATCGAGCCTCTGAAAGGTCGAAGCCATAAGACCCCAATCGGGCAATTTCGAACCTGCCCTCCATGAGGCACCATATAAGCCCTCCATGAGACACCAACATAAGCCATCCATGAGGCAATATCGACAATGTAAGACCTCCACGAGGCAACACTTAACTTGTAAGACCTTAAGTAAGGCATGACTAAATCTGTAAGACCTCAAGTAAGGCATGACCAAATCTGTAAGATCTCAAGCAAGGCATATCCAATTTGTAAGAACTTAAAAAGGAATAATCCCGATATTAAAGCCAATTCTATATATTCGGACTTGTAAGACCCCTTAAAAGGCATACCCTCGGTACAGACGCCGAGATTACCTCACTCGGGGAAAAAAAGGCTACGGCCAAACACAATGACTACAGTCATAAGGCTCGGGCAAAACTAAAATCACAGGCTGACCGTCGCCATAAAATCATAGGCCTTTAAATACTTCGGAATTACTTCAAAAAGAACCGGTTAATCAGGCTACCCTCGACAAAGGCAAAAGAGCTTCGATCATATCAGCTCCAAATAATGAAAGGTTTCAAAATAATCAGCCTCTGAGCGAACCTCCCGATGTGTTCATTTGTCGTCACATATCGGCTCATAATCGAGGTTCTTATCGAGCCATCGAAGAGTCGGACGAACACAAAAACTTCAAAAGTCCTTAACTAGGTAAAAATATAGCCATATTAAAGGTTGTATCGACCAAATGCGTAAGAGCCTAAGCGCCAGCCTAAAGAGCCTCAGGGCCAATCTAAAACAAGCCTAAGGGACAATGTGTAAGAGCCTAAGCGCCAGCCTAAAGTGCCTCAGTGCCAATCTAAAACAAGCCTAAGGGACAACGCGTAAGAGCCTAAGGGCGAGCTTAAAGACCCTCAGGGCCGACTTAAAAAACCTAAGGGTTAACCATCAACTATTGCCTACTGCTCATCGGACATAAAACCCCAAGGGTTTCATCCTGAAAGTCCAACTCATCGGACTAATCATCGCTCATGAACACAAAACCCCAAGAGTTCCATTACGAAGTCCAACCCATTGGACTAATCATTGCTCATCGAAAGCAAAACCCAAAGGGTTTCATTTCGGAGTTCAACTCATCGGACTAATTATTGTCGTGCATCAAAATTCAGAACAAAAAGAAAGGAGAAGACATGAGCAAGCGAAAGTTCATACAAAGGGGAAACCGAAAGGTTTCTTTTTATATATGTAATGATACAAGGGTACGTTTACAATGCTCTCTGAGAGCCCTATACAAAGAATCAAAAAGGAAAATCCTAGTCTATTTTCCCCTAGGGGACTACGGCTCCACCGGCCTCCTTGGGACCAGCTCCCTCATCAGACTCTTCCTTATTGTCTTCAGCATCAGATAACGAGGAACATGGAATCATACTCATCCCCTTTGGCCTGCTCTATCTCCCTCGAGAGATCAAAGCCCCTAGCATGGATATCCTCGAGGGTTTCCCTCCAGGATTTGCATCAGGCATATTCATTGCTTCTACTCTCTCGATCAGAAGCCCCCCTCAGCTTCATGCTAGCTTCGGCAGCGTCTCTCAGATAGATGGCCACCTTCTTATAGGACTTCGACCGAGCCTCCTCGACTTCAGCTCGAGTGTCCAGGATGTTGATACCCAATTTTTCCCGGACTATTTTCAAATTTGCATATATACCTTCAAAATCACTCTCTACAGTAATCGATATTCTTCCATAATTTTCCGTATTTTTATCAAATTATTTTCCTGTTCATTTAATATTTTTGTTCCATAATTATTCATAAACGATGTTATAAATAAATCATTTTCTCACTCAATATGTTATTTATGTCCTATTTTAATTCCCTTAGGATTTGATTATTTCATAAATTAGCCAATATTGGCATTATTTAATTAATTTCAGTAATTTTTGCAATAATATCACAAATACGCATTTCTACCATTTTTAAATAAACAACTAATCATTTTTATATTTTTATAATAGTTAATTATCTTAGTTTCATTTGTTTGGTTTTAATTTCATTTTTTGTTTTCACAGGTATTAACTATTTTAATTAATTAATTATCCTATTTAATTGGGTATTTAACATCTAGCCTATTCCTATTTAAATTCTAGCCAAATTTAGACCCCTAACCAATCAGATTTTAACTCCTACCCAGCACAAACCAGTTTATACCCGGCCCAACCTGGGCTTAGTCTCGATCGTTGATCAAATCTGATCAACGGTCCATATTAAACTTTCCTAATTTAATTCTAACCAAATCCCCCCCTTCCCGTCTCATTCTTTCGAGACAATTCCTCTCTCTATCTCTCTATCCCTCTCTATGACTCTCTAGAAGTCTCTTGAACTTCATCTTCTCCGATGGTTTCTGGTCGTCTTCTCCGGTGGATTCTCACCGGAACCTTGGTTCTCCATCACCCCCTGGTCATCTACTTGCCTCTCACCCGTCCAGTGGTACTCTGAGGTCCTCAGGCGAGCTCGGAGCAGTTCTTTTGCCTTCCCATGGTCCCTTGCCACTTTTTCGACCCCCCCGGTCGTCTGAGTAAGATTCACAGCCATTCCGGCTAAGCCGGTGCCATCTATGGGGTTTTCCTCTCCTCTGGGTTCCACGAAACCCTAGTCTTTTATATTTCAACCTTTCTTTAAGATCTACTCTGGATATGCAGTGTTATGAAGCTTTGCTATATTTTTTCTCCGGAAAATTCCCTTTTTAACAATTTCAAATTTTAGGGTTTCTTAACCCTGTTTGTAAAGCAAGTCTTCTTTTGATTTTCTAGCTATCTCTACTGTGTTTTAACGAGTACCTCATGTTTTCCTTGTTGTCTGAACTATTGTGCTAAAACCCTAATTTTCTAGTATGTCCTTTATTACACGATTATTTATATCCGTTTCTTACGAAGCTATTTGTGTGTTCTTTGTGATTTTTGTTCTAACTCGTTGCTATGATTTTCAATTTCTTGTTGTTCTATAAATATTGCTTAGGGACTATTGTTTAAGCGTCTAATAAGTCATACTGTTTGCCTTACTGATTATTCACATATTGATTTATACTGATTTTGGGTAAACTCCTTAAAACCTGTGATATTTTCCTTAAATAGTGACTTTGTGTATTTTCTTTGTAGTCATGTACTAATTTTGAAATTGTTTCCCTGCTTATATGATACTTTACTTAGTTATACTTGATTCCTTGTAATTTCTATTGTATCTGAGATTTCCTCGACTAATTTTCAGAATTAAGTCATGCTTTGCCCTATGAATATGCTGCGAGTTTACTTTCCTTAATTATGTGCTATGTAATTGACCTCTATTAGGTGTTACATGATTTTACTTCCCCTATTAATAAAATTAGTCTTATAAATTGATTCCTTTTCCTTATTTAGCCATGATTTGCACCGTTTGAACTTGAATCCCTAATTAAAGGGAGTCCAAGTCTTTGATTGACTCTGATTGATTCTGACTGAATATTACTCCTATAATTATGTTAAATTACTACTCCTTACCTTATGTCACTACTCATTTTCAACTCTATATATACTCTGCCTTCTCGCTTTGCACTGGGACACTGACTGATCTCACACACAAAACACTGAGTACATTGCTCTGAAACTTCTGTGTTTCCATACACATCTTTTTTGCTCTTTACATTAGTTATTGACTACTTAGTCGGCTGAAAGCCAAGACTAAGTAATCCTTGTTGCTCTCTCTTGCTTCTGCACACTACTATCTTGTTGTTCTCTTGTTCTGCATACTACTATTGTTGCTCTACCTCTATGCACTTTGCTGTTCTATACCCTTGACTGGTATGTTCCTAATTTAAGCTTACAGTGTCTCCACACATTATGTTTCAGTTCATGTTAATCTACTTGTTGTTCCTTTTGTGCTTTATATTATGGTTCTACTGCCTCCCATGTAACTAGCATGCTTCTATGATTTTCCCTTCCCTTTTAGTATAAGATGTCTCCTGCTTTACCTTGTATGATCTACTATAACCCTGTTTGACCCCTATGGAGTCAGCATGCCTGTTTGTCTATGTGATCATCCTTTTCTTGTCTCAACATGTCTGTTGTTTCTTGTCTGTTATTATCCTCTACTTAGCTTATCATGCTACAGACCTGTGTTCCCTCCCCATGACACCTAAAGACTATATGATTCTGACTATATACCTAATATGTGACTCTGTGATGCCTCATGACAACTATGTGATAATTATTTGAGAACTTGTAACTCTATTCTACTACTAGCATGTGAATTAATTGTCCCCAATTCCCTATCCTTGTTTGTGTTTATTTCCTTGAACTCTCTATATTTTGAATTGTGGTTGCACTACTTCTCCCTTTGCGAACTGTTTTTCATAAATTCTTACATTGTCCTCTGAAGTTATATTTCAAAATAGTTACTTCAAACTACTTTCAAACTCAACTCTTTTTAAACTACAAGCACATCTCACTACTCTTAGACTTTAGGTTCAGCCCCCTTCGTGTGAGCACTGCCTTGGGGACCCCTGAGTACTCATTGAACTCTGACACGCAAGGCTGGCATTCCACACTGTACTTACTCATTCCTGGCTAGGGAACTTGGGTGTGAGCACTGCCGGGATCCCCTAAGATCCTTAGGAACTTTGACACACCTGGGTTACACGAGGTCTTGTCATATGGCATGTTGGATTTGGTACTTGGGCCTGCTGTTAGGCTCCTTATAGTGTAACTTCTTAATTTTCTTATTCATTTGTGTAATTTGTGCAATAATGGTCTGTAATAATTAAGTGTTAAAACAACTCTGGGGTTGGATAGTGAAAAGGGTGGGGTTATGCATGTTTAGTATAATTCTGGGTAGAAAACATGCTTAGGATTTACTTTACCTATGTGTGCAATAGAAATCCTGCTTAGGACATATCTACCATGCATTAGAAATCATGTCTTAGGTATATTTATGTTTGCATCCCATCATATGCATACTCACTTAGAAAAATCATGCTAAAAATACTTGTTATAATTACTTCTCACATAGTGATCTTGTTCGTCATTAAATAACTAGATGGAATGGTTGTTAATAATATCATCTCTTGCATATTCATGCCTCACATCTAGAAATCCTATTTAGGTTCATAATAACAAGTACCCATTAGGAATGGCATTAGACATCATGTGACTTTAGGAATATTTGTTTGTTTTCGACATGTATTCAGACTCTTGTTTTGACTGTACTGCAAAGAATGCCTAGAAATCATGTGCTAGGTTTGACAGTTTAATGAAACCGTATCCATGTAGCATTTGTGTAATAAGCAATCTCGCTAAAGTAGATTCCAGATGCCTAAAATATTTCCTGTATTTTTTAAAACCCAATCTGGTTGCATTCTTAACATCCTACTTGCATTTAGATAAATAGTTGTTTCTCACCCCGACTAAGCCCGAAACAGACTCATCCTGTCTATTTTCTAAGAAACATCAATTGGAATGTTTTTTCACTCGCCTAGGCAAGCCTTAGGTATCCATGTTTATTAAAACTGGT
>ML275807.1:0-110288 GCA_005239495.1 Nicotiana undulata
ATAAAGTGTTTGGGTAGCTGAAAGAGGGCCTCCCAATCCCTGAAAATGCCAAGTACAACACATACAACTTGAGGGTGAAAAAGGAAGATCATGCACATCATTTCTTTTGCAACTTTGGCATTGATATCACTCATATGCCTTTCACTTTTCTTTAGTGCCTTGTCAAGTACAAAACTCTCTTTGTGTGATCTTTTCTTCACAATGGATGTGCTCTGTCAATTTGGAGCAAACTCTCTTGGCTTTATCTGGTAACTCGAGATACACTTGAACTCAAAGTTGCTTGCTTCAAATTGTCCGAGACACACTCTCTTGTAATAATTTCTTATCGTCCTCTTAACTCCCCAAATTATCTGCCCTAATTTCACACAATTCAGGCTCTAAATTATTTCAAGATGTCCAAATTTTACTTATTTCCCTCAAATATTCATCTTCAAAACTTGTTTCATTGCCTCATGATTAGACTAACTTTTAAGACCAGGCTGAGAATTACGCGTGCATGTCGTGTCACTAGAGTCAACATGAAAACCCTTATAAAAAGAAAAAGGGAACTAAACAAAATGGACAAGAAATGATAGAAAACAGGAGATTATATTAAACTGATAGTGAAAAAGTGTGAACAACAAAAACAAGCAAGAAACAATTAGGTTACAACCGTGTAACAAACCTAGAAAACACTAACGGATTACTACGACTAAACGAACTAGGAAAAATGAAAGGATAGAGGGGTTTGAGTCACAAGACAATATCCGTATTACAACCATGAAATAACCCGGACAACAGAAATGACAACAAAATAAACCACCAAGTCTCCCCTGGCTAGCCAAGAAAGGAGCGTCTTTCTAATCACCAAGCCCGATATCTTAGCCACTGAGTTCCACATCAATATTACCAGAACCTTCACAAGTCTCCATCATATTGACCTCATCATATTGCTTTTGGGTCCTCTTTTCCAACTCGTTCTTAAGATCAACTTCTGGAATCGAGACTGATAGCGCTGAAAATTTCACGACAAGTGGCCCTCCAAAGGATTCAGAAGAGTTCTCGTGTTCCTTTTCAACACAAATCATGCCCACCATATGCGTCTCATTATGAACAGGCGATGGAATTTGGCTAGTATCCGCTGCATCTGGATTTTTCACGATAATATCACCTGCATCAATAAGCTTCTGGACTGCTCTTTCCAGATGCCAACACTTTTCTATAATATGCCCTGGGGCATTAGAGCAATATGCGCACCTTTGAGATTAATCAAAATTCTTTGGCAGGGGATTCGACATTTTTATCTGAATTTTCCTCAACAAGTCCAATTGCCTCAGCCTTTGGAATAAACTGGCATATGATTCTCCAATAGGAGTGAAAGACTTTTCTCTTTGCTGCTGCCTTTTCAGTTTGTACTCTGACCTCGGTTGGAAGCTCTTGCGGGCGGGTGTTTGACATGCTTGAGGATGCGGGTAAGACATTTGTGGAGGTGGTGCATGCCATTGCAGGTCCTGTGGATGTGGGGCATATGGCGGTGCATTATGGATAGAGTAGTGGGAAGGTGAGGTATGACTTTGGGCATTTTGTGGGGAGAAGTAGCATTGGGAGGATTATCTAGAGTACTTGGATATTCATGGGGTTGGTATTGAGGCTGAAAGTGTTGAGAAGGAACGCCTACTAGATCTTATCGTTGGCGGGGCTCAATAACATCTTTTCTATTTCTCTTTCTTCCCCTCAAGTTCACTGTGATGTTCTGAATGTCTTCTGTAGTATCTTTCAATGCAGAATAGCTCATGATTTTGCCTGACTTGATTCTTTCTTCTACCATCTCCTCCATTTTTACCACATAATTGAAAGGTTTACCCAAAGCAGGGATCAAATGACTGAAGTAGGTGGTTCCCTGAGCTTGTAGGAAAAGCTTAACCATTTCTTCTTCATCAACTGGAGGACTGACTCGGGCAGCTTGTTCCCTCCATCTGATTCCATATTCCCTAAATCTCTCACTAGGCTTCTTTTCCATCTTAGAAAGGGTGGAGAGGTCTGGGATAATGTCTATATTGTACTGAAAGTGTCGAACAAAATCTTGAGCCATGTCGTCCTATGCATACCACTTACTAACATCTTGATGCCTATGCCATTCCAAAGCTGCCCCGCTCAAGCTCTCACTGAAATACGCCATCAACAACTCATCTTTCCCACCAAATCTTCTCATTTCATTGCAATAACCCCTCAGATGGGCTACTGGATCTCCACGGCCGTTATACAAGTTAAGCTTTGGCATTTTAAACCCCGCAGGCAGATGAACATCAGGGAACATACACAAGTCATTGTAAGACACGTTAATCTGATTTCCCCTCCCTTGCATGTTCTTTAAGGATTGCTATATACCTTTCAGCTTTCTGGACATCTCATCTCGCTCTTCATTCCTTGTGAACTTTTCATTCTCAACATGAGGCTCATTCTGGGAGGTATAGTTATATGAGTCCGGGACCCGGTGGGCCAGCTCTGGGGGGTAGTATTGGGCATCAAGAGGGTTGAACTTGTGTTCACTGTTGGATATAAAGAGAGGTTGTTGAGAAGTTGTGATCGTGGAGGTAGTGGATATGGCAGGAGGGCTATTTTTGGGAAAAGTAGTTAGAGGACGAACATTGGAGCTACTAGGGAGGTTGGGAAAGTTGGGATAAGCGGGAAAATATGGAGAGTATGGTGGATGATCTGACACAATGTCTGTAGCTTGTGTAAGGGTATCATCTAGGAATCTAGGTGGTGGAGGGGGTGGCGGGGGTGGTGCCTTCCCAGCCATCCAAGCCTGATACATGTACGCCATGTGTTGTCTTAACATCCTTAACTCTTCAACCAACTCAGTGTCCCGTTCAACCGATTGCTTTTGGGTACCAGTATCAACCAACTCAACTTTGTTGTCGTCTGTCATTGCCTTTAGACTTTATGTTGTAGGATAGAGTTTCCAGTTTAACAACCACAAACCAACCACTCTTCTGCTATATTGAAAATATCAAAGAGGAACAAAATGAAGTCATCATGTTAGCGTTAGGGCATTTAACAACAAATATCATCATATTATATACAATTCACCTAGTCACAATTATCGGTTCTAAAATGACTTCGAGGGTACGAAGGTCATATGGCATCATCCCAATTTTGCTTTCCTTTCAATCTACTATTTTCTTTCTTTTCTAGCATTTCTTGGCTTACTCATTTTCCTTCCTCTTTTCTTTCAAATTATCACCATTTTCTTTCTCACACCTCTCACGTCCTACAAATTCATTCTCTTTTTTATTTATTTAACAGTGGTTCGATCGAACCATATGTAGGTTTCTTACGTATCATGTTCCACATTAATCAGATCAAGCGTAGTTCTGGAAAAATAATGGATAAAATAACAAAAATCGTTTTGAGTTTTTCATTTATAATTTTTTGGTTTTTCAAATACAAAACAAGAAATATGATGATGTGAGACTTGGCAAACTCAACTATACTACGACAAACTGTGACACCAACTAAAAGACTAAATACTATTATACAAGACTAGAAAGTAATATAATATAAAACAGACTCAAAAATATTTAAAAAAAATATCTTCAAAGAAGCTCCCAAATGCAATGGTCCTGGGGTATCTGTCGTGCTCGAGCTCTGATAAATAGATCCATGCCTAAATAAGAAAAATAAGACCAAATAGATTAAAGACTCAAGGCACTATGCGTCTCCATGACACCTTCTATTGGATACATGCAAGGCATGATTGGGCTATAGGATGGCTATTAATTCAAAACTCAACAAAAGTGACCTCAAAGGCATGAAATTACCTCACTAAGGCTTATATGACTTCAAACTCCCAACAATCATGGCCCAAAATTAATTTGCAGAAATGGTCCATTTTGCAAAAACGACCGATATGGTTAAAAGTGGCTAAAAATGCAAAATCAAAAAGGACGGACCTTAAAGCAATATGACACCTAGTTGTGGATTCAATATCCTAAGACATGGTTGATTGAACCACTTTCGCAAAAATGACCTCATTTTGCAAGAATGACCGTTGTGGCCAAAAGTGGCTAGACATTCAAAATTCAACAAAAATGGACCTTAGACCTAAGAGGACACCTCGTTGTAGACTCAGGGCTCTAAGACATGAGATAAGAAACTACTTTGAGAAATTAGCCCTATTTTGCAAAAACGACCTACGTGGCCAAATGTGGCTAAACATGCAAGATTTGGCTAAGACCCCGCGAAGCCAAGAACCTAAGACTTACTAGGAAGACCGGACCCTATGTGGGCTGCCTACGTATCTCGCCCCGAAAGACGAGAATCAGGTATGCGTAGTTCGGGCAGATTATATGAAAGATAATTTTAAAAAAAACACAAATTGCGAAAAAACATATTTTTTTTGTCTTTTCGAAAAATGATGAAACATATAAATTTTTTGGATTTTTTTTTTGATTTTGGAAAATGATGGGAAAGTGTAAAATCTTTTTGGATTTTCTTTCTCTCTTTTTTTTTTTTTAATTTTGGAAAATGATGGGTAAGTGTAAAAACTTTTGGATTTTCTTTCTCTCTTTTTTTGATTTTTGGAAAATGATGGGAAAGTGTAAAATTTTTTGGATTTTCTTTTTCTCTTTTTTTTTTTTAAAAACACTTATGGAAAAGTGTAAAATCTTTTTGAATTTTCTTTTTCTCTTTTTTTTATTTTTCTTAAAAAGGTTGTGAAAGAAAAATATAATTAGGCTCCACTTACTTCATTTTTCACCCTTCTTTCCCAAACATTAGTCCACCAAATGACCTTTCTACCCTCAAATATGCAACATGTATCACATAAGGATGATTGAATGTCCTTATGAGTCATGGGCCCATTTTTGACAGAAATTGGATAGGCCTCCTACAAAGGGATACGGTGCCTGGGACCGAGCCCTACTAGGTCTAAATGACATGATGCAAATAAGAATGACCTAAGGCTGACCTAAGTTTGAGGGTTCACTAGACAAGGTAATTCGGGGCGGCACGTGATCGATGGCGGCTGCTCTAGCTGTCCTCCCACTCCACGCTCCCACGCCACCACCCTAAAGACACAGGTGACTCAAAAAAGGCCGTGTACGCTCAAACGTACTCCGAAAAACTTGTTGCAGAACAAAGACCCAAGGTTATGCAAATGATGACAATTTATAAAGCAGTAACATAAAGAAAAATAATAAACACATAAACAACTAGCAAACACTAAAATTACATAAACAAAATAAAAATCAAACAAAGCAAATAAAACACATAAAACCTCAATCGAATATCCTAAAAGCCAACAAGATCAAGTACTAGCCTGAACCTGCAAGTCCCCAGCGAAGTCGCCAGAGATGTCACACCGCTTTTTTTTTCTTCAAAAAGCCTCACTAAACCCTCTTAAAAATGAATAAAAAGATTTTGGAAAGTTTGAAAGGGTTTTTAATTTTGAAAGTGACAAAGAATTGTGTTAAAAAAGGGTTAACTCAGAGTCGCTACCCAACATTTGGTTTCGGTGTGTCAGGTCACCGTTTTAAAAAAATAAATAATAATTTTTCCTTTTGAAACACGTTTTGACTCTAAAACCAGTTTGCAATAGAGATTCAAGGTAAGGGGTTCATTTGACTCGGGGAGAAGGTGTTAGGCATTTCTCAAGTCCCGTAAAAGTCACAGTTACGTACTCAATCCAGTTGGCTTTTAAAACATTCAAGTTGAGGAATAAACATAGAAAATAAGAATAAACACACGAGAGGCTCAAGGTCGTCCCCACCTAATAAAAGAAAATAAAAACAAAAAGAAAAGAAAAATCCTAAACTAACCTATGCTATGACTTTTCATAATGCTTGTCAAGGTATCCAAAATATTTGCAAAGTTCTTCGGGGTATTCCCCGGAATAAAATATTTACAAATCCTTCGGGGCATTCCCCTGACTATAAACTAACAGGGAATACCTTTCACCTTGAAAAGAAACTAGAATACAAATGTCCTAAAGGTTTTCCTACCCAAGTGTGGTCGGCCTAAACATGCTACTAGCAGATAATAGATAACAAAAAATAAAAAATAAAATTAATTTTATGCCCATTCCCTTCTTAACTTCTTATATCCTAAAACATGATAACGATTAATTACTAACTTTGGTCATTCCTCACGACCCAACAAGCAGTTCGTTTCATACATATTAACGACAAGAAATAAGGGATGGACATGCAAACACTTAAGAAAAATTGGATCTAAAAAAAAAGGTATGAGAAGTAAAACATATTTTCCGAAGCCAGCAGAAGAGCCGCTCAAGATACTACCCCACCCGATTAACTAATTAGCCTTCCAATCCACATCAAATTCTACAACTTAACCTTAACTCAAATTTGCAATTGCATTTTATCCTTAGTGCTAAAATTATGACCCAATTATCTACTTACTTGTTAACACAAATGCCTCATTCTCATCCTATTATCTGCTAGACAATTCAAAAAAAATAACAATGCAAGAAAGTCATTCATCCAAAACATCTCATGAGATAATGGACCAAACTTAGGCACATTAAGAACTCTAAACAAAAATAATTGTATTATGGCTTGTTTGACCCAAAAGAAGCCGTGTTCATCCAGTGAAGTGATTCTTCAATACATATAACTTGGAGTTTAAAAGAGAGTTTAGAAAAAGCTAATAAAAAATCTTCTTTGACAAATAACCATGAAGAGAATACTTAGTAATTAAAGTGAGGTAGAAACAACATGCTAGGAATTTTATTTAGGCACTCCACTCATTCAAAAAATGACATTATATTACTCCTAAAAGAGGAAAAACTTGAAATATGACCTTAGCTCAAATAGTGTTAAATTCTTCAAAATGCCTGATTAATTAAATCTAAACAGTAGTGCAAAAATACTATAATAATAAAAATTCTACCATATTCATCTCTTAAGATCCAGACTGAAATAACGTTAAAATACAGAAGCAATAACAACCAAAATTCCAAAGTTATTATCCAAGAAACAAAGCCATTTTCAAGTTCAAAATTAGTTCATCGTCAGAATATTCACTATGAGCGCATTTCATTAAGTGATATTGAGAAAACACACAACAAAACATCACCTGATTTTTTATTTTTTTTTCACTTAAATGATTCATACCACAGATGCTCTTCGGATCATGCTATGTAATAACAAAATTTAAAATAAAGAGGAGGAGAAGATAAACCTGTTAAGCAAAATTCTCTCAACGTTTTGAGAATCAGTAGATACAAGCTCCAAATTCGAATTTCAGACAGAGAGGACAGCAAAACAAATCGAGCAGAAATGGCAAACTTCGACGGGAACCGCGACCGGGAATTAATCTACTCGAACAGAAGTTATCACTTCCAGCTTGAACACTTCCAAACCATCTCCATTTTTTTCGATGGAATTTCGATGGAAGAAACTGAAAAGATTTTTTTTTTTCCGAAAATTTGAAACTGGAAATCAAGAAAAAAAAAATCCACTTCGAGACTCTAAGACTCTAGCTCCATTTATTTCTCTGTCTCCATTTTTTCTTCTTCGTGTACTCCCCCTTTTTGGTCCGATCCCCCTTTTCTATCTCTATGTGCGTGTGTTTTTTTCTCTTTTTTTTTTGAGAAGAAGGGAAGTGAGATGTGTCAATGATTGTTTTACGGCAGATTGTGGTGAAGGAAAGAAGGAGCAGCGATAGGTGTTGTTGGAGATGGAGGCCAGTGGTGAAAAGGGGGTGGTGGTTGGCGACAGATTTGGGGAAGGGAGGTGGGGTGGCGGCTGATCTTAGGTTCCTCCGTTAGGGTGTCTCTAAGGTTATGTGTATATGTTAGGTCTGAGGGGGTTATGGGTCGTTCACTTTGGGCCTCTTGCAAGAGTCCAATTTGAGCTAAAACAAATTCTACAAAATTGGGGTAAGTAAAAGCTAAAATTTAATTTACTTCTAAAATACTTATAAGAATGTGTAAAATAACTCTTAATTGATTTTAATAAATTATTATATTTAAAATAAAACTAAAAATTAAAGTTGAAACTATTTTTGGTATTTTCAAAAATTATATTAAAATGAAATAGGTTCAAAGTAATATATCCTTCTAAAACTACCTAATACGTGAATTAAATAGAGAAATATGGAACTATCTTTGGTAATTTTCAATTTTTGTGTTTAAAATAAAGTAAAAGAGTCAAAACTAGTTAAAATAGCGCTATTAGACCAAAATAAAATATTTAAACGCTAAAATGCGTAAAATCTTGGAGAGGGTAAAAAAATTACATGTCTACAAACATCTTCACTCGGTCCTATCCCCGTGACCATTCATCAAATGGGGAGTGGACATCGTCGATCCTCTACCATCGACCCCAGGTAAAACTAGATTCATATTATTTATGACTGACTATTTCTCTCAATGGGTTGAAGTGCAGGCTTTCAAAAAAGTTAGGGAAAAAGAAGTGATCGACTTAATATGGGATCACATTCCGTGTCGATTGGGGATACCTGCAAAGATAGTGTGTGATAATGGCAAACAATTCATCGGAAGTAAGGTAAAAATTCCTCGAAGATCACAATATTATCGACGCCATATCACCCTAGTGGAAACGGACATGCCGAATCAACAAATAAAACTATCATCCAAAACTTGAAGAAAGAACTAAACAAAGCCAAAGGGAAGTGGAGAGAAAAGTTGCCCGAGGTTCTATCCGCATATCGGACGACATCAAAATCCAGTACTAGAGCAACCCCACTTTCTTTGATCTATGGCTCTGAAGCCTTAATACCTGTCGAAGTCGAAGAGCCCAGTGCCAAGTTTCAACATGCAACAGAAAAATCACACTGCAAGGCAATGAATACCAGCCTCGAATAGTTAGATGAAAGACGAGAAGCAGCGCTAGTTCGAATGGCCGCCCAAAAACAACGAATCGAGAGATACTACAACAGAAGAACCAATCTTCGGCACTTCAAAGTCAGGGACTTGGTCTTAAGGAAAATCACCATCAATACTCGAGACCCTAATAAAGGGAAACTCGGTCCTAACTGGAAAGGACCTTATCAGATCCACGACATAGTCGGAAAAGGGTCATACAAGATTGGAACAATGGACGGTGAGCCATTGTCGAATAATTAGAATGTATCACTTCTCAAGCGATATTATTGCTAAGGTATGGATCTCTCCTTTTTCATTTACTTAAATATAAGAAACTAACTTATTGCAGGTACCCGGTCCAAGAAATAGAGACCTCAGGTTTTAAAGTACGCGTTGCACTCTTTTTACCTTAGACCGGTTTTTATCCCAAATGGATTTTTTCGGCAAGGTTTTTAACAAGGCAACAACTATGTCCAAGGCTTCTTTGCAATCAACCTCGAATACTGGGGGGCATCACCCTCGAGTGTTTTGTAAATGGGTCTCGATAGGAAGAATTTTGTAATGGGACAAACGGTCGAATGAACCGTGTCCATATAGATTAGACAAGTTCCGACAACAAAACATGTACGCATGTATGAATAATACAAAGAAGTACTCTCTTTTTCCCAAACATCTCACGTTTGAAGTAGAATTTCTGTTATATGAGTCATGTACTTGTGATCTATTGTGCAAAACTAACACTAGAGAAAAATGGCTCAAAGGCAAAGTGCAAGCGTACCTCGAACACTCGGGGACTACCTACTCGAGCTATATAAGTTTGAAGTTATAAGACCTCAAAGAGGCTCCCCCGATATACAGGCCAAGGCCATCACAATTAAGGACTAACATTTCGAAAAAGTTTGAAATGTAATCGGGAAACAAGTCCGAGACATACCCGAAGGCTAAGTCCATATTAAAGACTATGGTCATATAAAAAAGGCTACGGCCGAATTAACGCGGCTCGGAGACGTCCGACTTCCGCCATAAACTAAAGGCCTTCAAATTCTTTGAAAAACCGGTTAAACAAGGCTACCCTCGACAAGGCAAGCAAGAAATGGCTTCGATGAAATCAGCCCTCAAATAAAAGGCTTCGATAGTATCAGCCTTCGAAAAAGCCTCAAGAGGTGTTAAACGGGTTCCAATCTTTGAACCCTCGAAAAACCCGACGGGTCTGAAAAACACATGCTAAGGCATAAAGAAATTTTTCACTAAGTCTTTTATCCGAAAAGAGGGAAAATTATAGTCGTTTTTAGAGGCCAAATTGGCCCAAAGAGCCTAAGGGCCATCCTAAAAGAGCCTAAGGGCCGATTTAAAGAGCCTAAGGGTAGATCTAATGAGCCTAAGAGCCGATACAATTATAGTTTGAGACTTCTCTCTCACTCAATTCAAACCTAAGAGTACAGTTAGCAAGAGTTTAGACATACGATTAATTATAGCTTGAAGATTTACATAAAAGGTATAGCGGTGAGCTTGAAATCTTAACAAACATTGTTCAAAACCTAAGGGTATACCCTATCCCATAAAACTATTCAAGCTTTGTTGTTTGGTCACTCATCAGCCAGTTCGAAACGAGCCGAGTTCTCAAAAGAATTTCGGACTCGGGGACTTGCCCCCGGAAAAACGAAAAACCTAAGGGTTTATTTTGATCACGAGTTGAATTAAAACAATAAGAACTTTTCAACGAAGGCAATTAAACATACAAAGGCATGAAGGAAAACTTACGAAGACATCGGTTACAAGATAAAAACAAACCCGAGACTATATGCTCGAAGTCACCCTAACATTCAATGACTGGATTGAATCTTTCACGATGGAAATGCACTCTTTATCCAACTTTCAAACATAGGGGGCTAGCTTGCTTCCGCCGGTGACGGGCGAACGAAGGGTCCAAAGGACACGTAGCTGGAGGAGAGTCAAAAATATAATTGTTCCATTTTCCTTCTTGTTCATCAATCAGAAATCAAGACAAAGCGGGCACTACGGTAAGACGTGAAAACACCCGATCCCATTCCGACCTCGATATGTGGAATCGTCTTGACGAAGAAATGGAAGGCCTCTCTCACCAGCACAAAGACGCCCTGGTAATTTCTATTTTGCTAAATAAAATTCAAGTTAAACATGTTATTGTGGATCCAGGTAGCTCGGCAAACATAATCAGGTCGAGGGTCGTAGAGCAGCTCGGACTGCTAGATCAAATTGTACCTACATCTCGAGTCCTAAACGGCTTCAACATGGCTAGTGAAACAACAAAGGAGAAATAATCCTGCCAGTGAACGTAGCCGGGACCATCCAGGACACGAAATTTCATGTTATCGAAGGTGACATGAGGTACAATGCACTGCTCGGAAGGCCATGGATCTATAACATGAGGGTAGTACCGCCGAACCTTCACCAGATGATGAAGTTCCCAACAATGGATGGGGTGAAAATAGTTTACGGGGAACAACACGATACAAAGGAGATGTTTGCAGTCGACGAGGTGACACCGATACCAGCAACCCTCAACCTCAGAAAAGTTGAGCATCGATGATAAACAAGCGGCCAAATAGCAATCATCATCCCCAGCCTCAACCGAAGCGGACAAGTAGGTAATCGAAGATGTTGAAGAGGATTTTTTCACTCCTCGAAATTTCATCCTTGCTGAAGAATCAGATGCGACTAAATCGATGGTCGAAGAGATGGAACGGGTGATACTCATCGAGTATCTACCCGAGCGGAAGATATTCCTGGGAACAGGGTTAACCCCCTAACTTAGGATAAAACTCATTCAAGTTCTTATTGATAACATGGATTGCTTTGCGTGGTCCCATTTAGATATGACAGAAATCCCACCCGAGATTACAACTCATCGGTTGAGCCTGGATCCCAAGTTTAGACCGATAAAGCATAATAGAAGGCCTCCGTCCGAGGTGAAGCACGCCTTCATAAAGGAAGAGGTAACTAAACTCCTTAAAATAGGGTCCATTCGCGAAGTCAAAAATCCCGAGTGGTTAGCCAACGTAGTCTTAGTCCCCAAAAAGGGGAACATGCTTAGAATGTGTGTAGATTATAAGGACCTAAATAAGCATGTCCAAAAGACTACTTCCCCTTGCCTAATATCGATCGAATGATCGACACCACGGCAGGCCACGAGATACTTACTTTTCTGGACGCCTATTCTGGGTACAACCAAATTCAGATGGACCCAGAAGACCAGGAAAAAACCTCTTTTATCACTAAGTATGGAACTTACTGCTATAGTGTAATGCCCTTTGGGCTAAAAAATAGGGGACCAACATATCAATGCCTAGTTAATAAGATGTTCGAAGAACGGATAGGAAAATCAATGGAAGTGTACATTGACGACATGTTAGTTAAGTCCCTACGCGTAGAGGACCATTTGACTCATTTGTAGGAGACATTCGAAATCTTGATGAAGTATAACATGAAGCTCAACCCCGAAAAGTGTTCCTTTGGGGTCAGCTCGGGTAAACTCCTCGGCTTCATTATGTCAAATTGGGGGATCAAGATTAACCCCGACAAAATAAAAGCCATCGAGGACATCACCGTCGTGGATAGTGTAAAGGCCATTAAAAGGCTAACCGGGTGGATATCTGCCCTAGGCTAGTTCATTTTGAGGTCGTCAGATTGGAATCATAGGTTCTTTTCCTTGCTTAAAAAGAAAAGTGATTTTACATGGACTCCGGAATGTCAGCAAGCATTAGAGGAGTTGAAATGGTACCTATCGAGGCCACCTTTGCTCCACACCCCAAAAGTAGATGAGAAGATATACTTATATTTGGCGGTTGTCCGAGATAGCGGTAAGTGGATTACTAGTCCGAGAAGAACGAGGTACGCAATTTCCAGTTTACTATGTAAGTCGAACTTTAGGAGATGCTGAAACCAGGTATTCACACCTAGAAAAATTAGCATTTGCATTAATAAGCGCATCTAGAAAACCAAAGCCATATTTTAAGTGTCATCCTATATGTGTCATTACCACATATACCCTTCGAAATATATTACATAAGCCCGAGTTATTAGGCCGATTGGCCAAGTGGGTCGTCGAACTTGGCGGGTACGATATTGAGTATCAGACCCGAAGGCCATCAAGTCTCAAATATTAGCAGACTTCGTGGTAGACTTTTTGCCAAACCTCGTACCCGAAGTGGAAAAGGAACTTTTGCTAAAATCGAGAACCTCATCGAGGGTATGGACCCTCTTCACAGACTGAGCCTCGAATGTGAAAGGGTCCTGACTTGGTATTGTCTTAAAACCGCCTACGAGAAATGTGATTAGACAATCAATTAAAACTGCCAAATTCACTAACAACGAGGCCGGGTATGAGGCTATGATTGCAAGTCTCGAACTAGTTAAGAACTTGGGAGCAGAAGTCATCTAAGCTAATTGTGAATCCCTACTGGTAGTTAACTAGGTAAACGACACCTTCGAAGTTGGAGAAGACAGTTGCGGGTCACTTTGCACTGTTTCAAAGAATGGACTCTACAACATGTACCCCGAGAACAAAATACCAAGGCTGATGCACTTGCCAACTTGGGGTCGTCGGTCGACGAAGACAAAATTAGCTCGGGGACTATCGTCCAGCTCTCGAGGTATGTAATCGAGAAAAGGCACGCTGAAATAAATTCTACAAGCTTAATCTGGGACTGGAGGAACTAGTATACCGAATACTTGAAAAACGGGAAGCTACCCACGGATCCCAAAGAATCAAGGACCTTACGAACTAAAGCAACTCACTTCACATTGGACGAGGACGGAACGTTATACATAATGACATTCGATGGTCCATTAGTCGTATGCCTGGGGCCGGGAGATACCAATTATGTTTTACGAGAAATCCATGAAGGCACTTGTGGAAACCATTCTGGCGTCGAGTCACTAGTTAGAAAGGTCATCAGAGCAGGATACTATTTGAATAACATGGAAAAGAACACTAAGGTGTTCGTTCGAAAATGCGACAAATGTCAAAGGTTTGCACTGATGATTCATAAGCCCGATGAACAACTTCACTCGGTCATATCCCCGTGCCCTTCATGAAATGGGGAATGGATATCGTCGGTCCTCTGCCATAGTCCCAAGATAAAGCTAGATTCATATTATTTATAACTGACTATTTTTCTAAATGGGTTGAAGCGCATGCTTTCGAAAAAGTTAGGGAAAAAAAGTCATCGACTTCATATGGGATCACATTGCGTGTCGATTCGGGATACCTGCAAAGATAGTGTGTGATAATGGAAAACAATTCATCGGAAGTAAGGTAACAAAATTCCTCGAAGATAACAAAATAAAGAGGATATTATCGACGCCATATCACCCTAGTGGAAACGGACATGCCGAATCAACAAATACAACTATCATCCAAAACTTGAAGAAAAGGCTAAACGAAGCCAAACGGAAGTGGAGAGAAATGTTTCCTGAGGTTCTATCGGCATATCGGGTGACATCGAAATCCAGTACCGGGGGAAGCCCATTTTATTTGGTCTATGGCTCCGAAGCCTTAATACCTGTCGAAGTCGGTGATCCTAGCGCCATGTTTCGATATGCAACGGATGAATCAAACCGCAAGGCAATGAATACCAGCCTCGAATTGTTAGACAAAAGATGAGAAGCATCGCTTGTTCGAATGGCCGCCCAAAAACAACGAATTGAGAGATACTACAATAGAAGAACCAATCTTCGGCACTTCAAAGTCGGGTACTTGGTCTTAAAGAAAATCACCATCAATACTCGAGACCCTAATGAAGGGAAACTCGGTCCTAACTAAGAAGGACCCTATCAGATCCTCGACATAGTCGGAAAAGGGTCATACAAGCTTGGAACAATGGACGGTGAGCCATTGTCGAATAATTGAAACGTATCACTTCTCAAGCGATATTATTGCTAAGGTATGGATCTCTCCTTTGTCATTTACTGAAATATAAGAAACTAACTTATTGCAGGTACCCGGTCCAAGAAATCGAGACATCAGGTTTTAAAGTACGCATTGTACTCTTTTTCCCTTAGACCGATTTTTATCCAAAATGGTTTTTTCTGACAAGGTTTTTAACGAGGAAACAATTATGTACTACCTGGGGATAATTCAACAATATACAAGGCTTCTTTGCAATCAACCTCAAATACTGGGGGGCATCACCCTTGGATGTTTTGTAAATGGGTCTCGATAAGAAGAATTTTGTAATGGGCCAAATGGTCAAATGAACTGTGTCCATATAGATTAGCCGAGTTCTGACAACAAAACATGTACGCATGTATGAATAATACAAAGAAGCACTCTCTTTTTCCGGAACATCTCACATTCGAAGTAGAATTTTTATTATACGAGTCATGTACTTGTTATCTATTGTGCAAAACTAACACTTGTGAAAAATGGCTCAAGGGACAGTGCAAGCGTACCTCGAACACTCGGGGACTACCTACTCGAGCCATCTGAGTTTGAAGTTGTAAGACCTCAAAGAGGCACCCCCGATATACAGGCCAAGGCCATCACACTCGGGGACTAACATTTCGAACAAGTTCAAAATGTAATCGGGAAACAAGTCCAAGAGACATACCTGAAGGCTACAACCATATTAAAGACTACGGTCATATAAAAAAGGCTATGACCGAAATAACGCGGCTCGGAGACGTCCGACGTCCGCTATAAACTAAACGCCTTCAAATACTTTGAAAACCCACTTAAACAAGGCTACCCTCGGTAAAGCAAACAAAAAAGGGCTTCGATAAAATCATCCCTCGAATAAAAGGCTTCGATAGTATCAACCTTTGAAAAAGCCTCAAGAGGTATTAAACGGGTTTCGATCGTTGAACCCTCGAAAAACCCAAGGGCTACGAAAAACACATGCTAAGGCATAAAGAAATTTTTCACCAAGTCTTTTAGCCGAAAAGAGGGGAAAATTGCAACCATTTTTAGAGGCCGAATTCGCCCAAAGAGCTTAAGGGCCGATTTAAAGAGCCTAAGGGCCGATCTAATGAGTCTAAGAGCCGATACAATTGGAGTTCGAGACCTGGCTCTCACTCAATTGGAACCTAAGAGTTCAATTGGCATGAGCTTAGACAAACGATTAATTACAGCTCGAAGATTCACATAAAAGGTATAGCGGTGAGCTCGAAAGCTTAACAAACATTGATAAAAACCTAAAAGTCTACCTTATCCCATAAAACTATTCAAGCTTGGTTGTTTGGTAACTCATCTTCCAGTTCGAAATGAGCTGAGTTCTCAAACGAATTTCAGACTTGGGGACTTGCCTTCATGACTCGGGGACTTGCCTCTGGAAAAACGAAAAACCTAAGGGTTTATTTCGATCACAAATTGGACTAAAAAGAACTTTACAATGGATACAATTAAACATAAGGGGACATGAAGACATCAAAATAATATTTTTCATTATACCAAAAATATATGTACAAAAGGGAAAACTAGGGCCTTACAAAAGAAAAGGAAGAAAAAGGTTACAACCTAGTTATTATCAAGGCTAGCCCCCTCGACGCTGACTTCCCCCCGAGAAGCTTGTTCAGATCATCTTCTTCGGCAATATCGCCCCCATCTTCTCCACTACCGGACCCATCGTCTTCATCATCATCATCTGAAGAGATGAGCTTACTGGCCTCGGCCTCGATCTCTTTGGCCCGAGAAATTTCTTTGGAAATCTCCACACCTCGAGCATGAACCTCCTCGAGGGTTTGCCTCCGGGATCGGCACTTAGCCAATTCACTATGCCATTGCTCTCGATTGGAAGCCTCCCTCAGCTGGGCTTGAACTGCCACGACATCAGCCCGATATTGTGCTATGGATTTGTTTGCCCTCGCCTTAGTCTTTTCAAATTTCAGCCTTGGCCTCTCCAAGTCCTGCTTCGAGCTCTTCGACCCTTTTCGCCTGAGCAGAGCCCCTTTCTTTGAGATCTAAGAGTTGGACCTCCGCCGCGGTTCATATTGGCTTTCCACCGATCACAATCGGACTTGTCCTGGTCGACCCCCACCCGAAGGAGATCAATCTTCTCTGCTTCTGCTGCAACTGAGGTTTCAGAGAGTTAACTTCCACAGTTGGGTCGACCCCATGCTGTATCAACAAGGCAGTTACCTACTTGTCCAACTAGGCCTCCTCCTCGTGCACCTTGGCTAGTTCCGCTTGAATGCCCATATGACCTCGTCCTTTTGTCCACAAAGACTCTTCACAACATTCCTCTCTTCCGAGACCCTCAGGAGATCGGATTCACACTGACTAAGGTCAGCGCAGAATTTCGAAGAAGCCTGTACAGAGGAAAAGAACACAAGTTAGAAAAAATAAAAAATAAAGAGGAATGACCAAAAAACAACAAGCACTTACCTTAGAGAAAAGTTGTTAAGATTCCGCTATGAGGATCGAAGCATCAGTGGTATCGGAGGCATCATCAACCCCCACGAAGAAATCCTGAATAGAATCACCAGCGCTGGAGCCTCCACCAATCTCAGAGGTCTTTAACCTTTGGGCATCCCTTATTGCCCCTTCGGAAAAGACCAGCATGGAAGATATTTGACCTATTTTCATGGCCCCGAGCGAATATCTCGGAGCGCTCTGTCTGACCTTCCTGGTCTCAGAACCGTCCCTTCCTGATGGAGAATTTGATGATCGAGACATCGTCTCGACCTCAGGAGATTTGGGGTTTACCCCCGATTTTATTTCAAAGCCTTCTCTTCGTGAGGTTCGGTTGCAGCGGGCTACAGTACGGGATGCATAGTAACCTCGATATCCTTTCGGGGACGAGATAGCAATGCCGAAGAGCCTTCTTCCTCCTCTTCCTCGTCTTGGTCCCTCAACTTTTGGACTTTATCCGCCGTGAAGCTGATTGATCTTCTCCTCACCCTCCGAGGCTTGGTCTTGGAGACCTCGGATTGAGAGGTGTCCTTCCTTTTCTTGTCCTTTTCTGACCCTAGAGCCAGGAACTCGACTTCGCCACCTTTGCTCGAGGGCCTCATGATGGCATCTTTGGTCAAACCTACATAAACTGGGGATTAATAATGGAGAAAAGAGGATAGTTACTTCAGAATACATGAAAAGGGACCTTACCGTGGTTTTTGGCTTCCCACTTGCCTTTAGCCAAATCCCTCCACACTCGTTCAACACGGGTCGAGGTGGAGGCAAGCCTATGGATACAATCTTCAAAGTCAAGCACCGCCTATGGAATCTAAAGGACAACTGCATGGTCAAAGAAAAACATTAGGCAAAATCAATAGGGACACATAACCAAAAGAACAAAGGGTACTCACGTTTGTCTCTCCAGTCCTCGGGAAATAAAACCTTTTATTCTGGTATTATATCACATGTCCTCACCCGTATGAATCGTCTCATCCAGCCCCAATCTTTGTCCTCGACGATATTCAAGAATAGAGCTTTATTTGATCGACAGTTAAGTCTGATCAACCCTCAATAGAGTCGAGGTATGTATAGCCGCATAAGATGGTCCAATGTGAACTCTAACCCCCGAGCCTCGTTGGAATAGAAGCGCAACATGATCACTATACGCCAAAGCGAATGGTGAAGTTGACCGAGCGTGACCTCATACCTTTTACAGAAGTCGAAGATCAGGGGGTCGACGGGACCCAATGTGATGGGATAAGTGTACATACTCAAGAACCCCTTCACATGTGTGGTGATTCTCTCTTCGGGTGAAGGGATTTGCACCACCACCTCCGAGCCCCATCTGTAGTCTGTTCTCATGGCCTCGAGATGGCCCTCGATAATTGAACGCATGTACGCCGACATGTATTCGCATTGGCCCGGTACCGATGAGGGGTTATCAACCTTAAGGTTCTAAAGATGCAGCAGCCGGGAAATTATTCATGGATGGCCAGTTCTACCTGCGTTTTATCGCTGACCGGCTTGGAAAAAGAAGACAGAGTTCATCATTTTGCGGTATTGTTTTGGAGGCATTTGCCATTTGTATACGAGTTGAGAGCAAAAAAGGAAGACATAGAGCTGGCGGCTCCGGTGGGGGCAACGACAGTTTGATGAGCGGCGATGAGAAGGAAACAATAAGGTTTTTGAGTTCAAAAGTTTGTTATAATAGCAAAGTAAAAATTGAATCTATTACGGAGCTAGTATTTATAGCTTTAAAACGACAGCTCGGTGCCACTAGTGGCCGACCAACCTACGGTACATTTCGGTGTGATGACCCAAAAGGTCATCACGTGTATTTCTAGCTAAATATGTATTCCGAGGTCATGAAAGCCTCCTTCTATCTCACCTTTATTTGCGTGCGTAGCCCGGTCGTGTAGTCGGGAAGCCTTTATGTGAAAAACTGAGGAAAAAGATAATTTTGTATTGAAATTTGCATTGAGTTGACTTTGGTCAATATTTTATGTAAACGGACTCGTCTAGGAAAATATGGGACTTGGGCGTATGCCCGGAATCGAATTCCGAGGTCCCATGTCCGAGAAATGAATTTTTAAACGAAATTATTTTCTGAAAATATAAGTGATTTTTGAAAGTGTAATTATATGTGAAATCTGTGGTATCGGGCCCGTATCTTGGTTCCGGATCCCGGTACAGGTTCGATATAATTTTTGTGTCATATCTGTAAAGTTTGGTAAGAAACAGAATTCATTTGACGTGATTCAGACCATGAATGCAAATTTTGGAAGTTTTAGAAGTTTTGGAAAATTTATTTGATTTTGGGGTTTAATTCCATGTTTATGATGTTATTTTGGTGATTTGATTACACGAATAAGTCTGTAGGATGTTTTTGAGATTGTGCGCATATTTGGTTTGGAGCCCTGAGGGCTCGGGTGTGTTTCAGGGTGTTTAAACTTAGCAAAAATCTGGTGTTTGAGCATTTTCTGATATTTGGTGTCATGCACTATGCGATCGCATAGGGTCCTTCGCGATCGCATAACACAGTTTTAGGAGGGGGGTCTGTAGCACTATGCGATCACATAGAATAAGCTGCGACCGCATAGAGAAATAGGGAATCTGGGGGGCTGGGTACACTTACACTGTGCGATCGCATTTGCACAGTCGCGATCGTAGAGCTTTGGAGTCAGTCAACTATGCGATCGCATTTCCTCACTCGCGATCACATAGGTCTAAATCTGCCCAGTTATTGTTTTAGTCAAAAAACAGAATACATTACGGGATTTCACCCTATTTTCATAACTTCTTCTTCTCCACACCATCTTATTCGATTTTTGGAAGGCAACTTCACCATAACTTAGTAGGGATGTAACCTTAGACTCTTTTCCTTCAATATTTATCAACACCCATTAGATTTCTAGGCCTAAAACATGAGATTAAGGGTAGAAAATTAGGGATTTGGGTAGAGTTAGGGCTTTTTGATTAATTGGGAATTAGACCTCGTTTTAGGGTCGGATTTCAAAACAAATTACATATTCTGGCTCGTGGGTGAATGGGTGATTGGGTTTTGGTCCGAACCTCGTGTTTTGACCAAGCGGGCCCGGGGTCGATTTTTGGATTTTTGGGAAAAATGTTAGAAAGTCTATAATTAAGCATTGGACTTGAATTGTTTAGCATTTATTGATGTTATTGAGTCAATTATGTCTAGATACAATTGATTTGGAATCGAGTTCGAAAGGAAAAGCGGTGCTTGAGGCTTGATTTTTATCATGGAAACCGAGGTAAGTGTTTGGCCTAACCTTAGCTTGAGGGAATAGGTGTTGAGTCTTATTTGCTACGTGATTATTCCTTGTCCAAAGTATAGGTGAGGTGACAAATACCTATATGTTGTTGTCAATCATGCCCGTGAGTCGGATAGTAGGAATTATGTGATTTTCATTGAGATTTACTATGTTATGGATTTAATATCAATTGGTAGTTATTCATTTGATGAAAATTCTTGGTTGTGAATACTGTTGGGTATTTGTTCAGTTTAGGAATATTTTGATAAGTTATACACTTGTGTAAGATTGGTTATAGTTGTGTCCCTTGCCGGGACGGTATTATTTCTGTTGATTGTTCCCTTGCCGGGATGTTGTGATTTATGGTTCTTGTTGTTGATTTTTCCTTGCCAAACTGTTGTTTATGATATTTTAGCACGAGGGGACATTCTGTGCCATGTTTATGATATTTTAGCACGAGGGGACATTATGTGTCGTGTTTATGATATTTTAGCACGAGGGGACATTCCGTGCCATGTTTATGATATTTTAGCACGAGGGGACATTTCGTGCCATGTTTATGATATTTTAGCGCGAGGGGACATTCCGTGCCATGTTTATGGCATCTTAGCACGAGGGGACATGTTGTGCCGTTTCTATTTACTTATTGTGAGGATGAGAGTAAAAGAACGAAGGGTGATGCCGTGCACTTGCTTGTTCTGTGTTGTTAATTCCTGTTGTTATTTGGATATTTAAACTGTTACTTTGTTCCGTTATTCCCGTAATTGCTACCCGTTTTCCCCAGCATGATTTCCCCCATTTTTGCACATAACTGTTTACTTCTGGTCTTATTTCTTTTATATATTATTTGATTGCACATGTGATATTGTTTATCGTGTCCTAGCCTCGTCACTAATACGCCAAGGTTAGGCTCTGTACTTACTCAATACATGGGGTCAGTTGTACTGATACTACACCTGCACAATTTTTGTTGTGCAGATCCCAATACAAGAACCAGTGGATATTGAGCTAGGCGGCTTCCTTCAGTCCACTCGGAGACACTGAGGTAGTCTTGTAGGCGTCCGCAGGCCTTGGCGTCCCCTTCCACCAAGTTATTTCCTACTACTTTCAGTGGTGCACCATTAGAGGACCCCCAGGATTACTTAGACAGTTGCTATGAGGTTCTTCGGAACATGGGGATCGTGGAGACCAATGGAGTCGATTTTGCTACTTTTCGTCTTTCTGGTCCCGCCAAGACTTGGTGGAGGGATTATTGCTTGACCAGGCCAGCTGGATATTCGTCCTTGTCTTGGGCTCAGTTCTCCGAGTTGTTCTTGTAGAAGTTTCTACCAGTTACCCAGAGAGAGGATCTTCGGAGGAAGTTTGAGCGTATCCAGCAGGGCTTTATGACAGTTACACAGTATGAGACTCGATTCATCACTTTGGCAAGACATGCTATCATGATACTCCCCACAGACCGAGAGAGGGTGAGGAGGTTTATTGAGGGGCTACCTCAGCCGATTAGACTATAGATGGCCAGAGAGACAGGTACTGATATTTCATTTCAGGAGGCGGCCAATGTGGCCAGGCGGATTGAGATGGTCTTATTACAGGGTAGTGGTCAGGGGTCTGACAAGAGGCCTCGCCATTTTGGCCGATTTAGTGGTGCCTCATCTGGAGGCAGAGATTCTTTTGGCAGAGGCCATCCTCCCAGACCATTCCAATTAGCCCTTTAGGTATCCCGCAGTGCACCACCAACTCCTATCAGTGCACCGGCGCTTCAGAGCTTCCAGGGTGGTTATTCTGGTCGACAAGGACAATTTCAGGGCCAACAGTCTCAGCAACAGAGATCTTGTTACACTTGTGGCATTCCAGGGCACATTTCCAAGTTTTGCCCCCGAGCTTCTAGTGGTTCTCAGCATCAGGGTTCCCGTGCTATGATTCCCGCACCAGGTGCACCCCCACCCTCTCAGCCAGCTAGGGGTGGAGGTCGAGGTGCCAGAGGTGGAGGACAGACAATTAGAGGTGGAGGACAGGCTATGAGAGGTAGGGTTCAACACGCAGTAGGTCGACCCAGGGATGTTCAGATTGGTGGGGCTCAGCCTCGATGCTATGCTATTCCCGCCAGACCTGAGGCTGAGGCCTCTGATGTAGTCATTACATGTATGGTTTCAGTTTGCAGCAGAGATGCTTCGGTTTTGTTTTATCCGGGGTCTACATTTTCCTAGGTGTTCTCATATTTTGCTCTTTATCTGATTATGCCTCGTGATTCCCTGAGTACTCATTTATATGTATCTACACCGGTGGGTGATTCTATTGTGGTAGATCGAGTCTACCGTTCATGCATAGTGGTTATTTGTGGTCTTAAGACCCGTATAGATCTTTTACTTCTTGATGTGGTTGATTTCGATGCCATTTTGGGGATGGATTGGTTATCTCCCTATCATGCTATTCTGGACTGTCATGCCAAGACTGTCACCTTGGCCTTACCGGGAGTACCTCGATTGGAGTGGAGGGGGACTCCTGGTCATTCTTCCAACAGTGTTATCTCGTATATGAAGGCTCGGCGTATGGTTGAGAAGGGATGTTTGGCCTATTTGTCTTATGTTCGTGATTCTAGTGTCGAGGTTCCTTCTATGGAGTCTGTGCCCATTGTCCGTGAGTTTCCAGAGGTATTCCCTGCTGACCTGCCGGGTATGCCACATGATAGGGATATCAACATTTGCATTGATTTGGCTTCGGGCACTCAGCCCATTTCTATCCTGCCATATCGTATGGCCCCACCAGAGCTAAAGGAGTTGAAGGATCAGTTACAGGACTTGCTTGGTAAAGGCTTTATTAGGCCTAGTGTTTCTCCTTGGGGTGCGCCAGTGTTGATGGCACAATGAGAATGTGTATTGATTACCGGCAATTGAACAAGGTTACTATCAAGAATAAGTATTCCTTGCCGAGGATTGATGATTTGTTCGACCAACTTCAGGGTGCCACAGTGTTTTCAAAAATTGACTTGAGATCTGGCTACCATCAGTTGAGGATTAGGGCGTCTGATGTCCCTAAGATAGCCTTTAGCACTCGGTATAGTCATTATGAGTTCTTGGTGATGTCATTTGGGTTGACAAATGCCCCAGCTTCTTTTATGGATTTGATGAACCGAGTGTTCAGGCGTTATTTGGATTTGTTCGTGATTGTCTTCATTGACGATATTTTGACTTAATCCCGCATTCGGGAGGAGCACGAGCAGCACCTTCGAGTGGTTCTCCAGACTCTGAAGGACGGCCAGTTGTATGCTAAGTTTTCCAAGTGTGAATTCTGGTTGAGTTCAGTTGCATTTCTGGGACATGTTGTATCAGCAGAGGGTATTCAGGTGGATCCCAAGAAGATTTTAGTGGTCAGGGATTGACCTAGACCCACATCAGCTACATAGATTCGGATTTCTTGGGTTTAACAGGTTATTATCGTCAGTTTCTGAAAGGCTTTTCATCTATTGTAGCCCCGATGACCAAGTTGACTCAGAAGGGTGGCCAATCCAGGTGGTCAGATGAGTGTGAGGCAAGCTTTCAGAAGCTCAAGATAGCCTTGACCACGGCACCGGTGTTAGTTTTGCCCACAGGTTCAGGGTCATATACAGTGTATTGTGATGCTTCATAGGTTGGACTTGGTGCAGTGTTGATGCAGGATGGCAAGGTGATAGCCTATGCTTTACATCAGTTGAAGGTTCATGAGAAGAACTATTCAGTTCATGATTTAGAATTAGCCGCCATTGTCCACGCGCTGAAGATTTGGAGGCATTATTTGTATGGTGTGTCATGTGAGGTGTTCACAGATCATAAGAGTTTGCAATATCTGTTTAAGCAGAAAGAGTTGAATATGAGGCAGAGAAGATGGTTAGAGCTGTTGAAAGACTATGACATTACCATCTTATATCATCCGGGGAAGGCCAATGTGGTGGCCGATGCTTTGAGCCGTAAGTCAGTCAGCATGGGTAGTCTTGCTTATATCCCGGTCGGGGAGCGATCGCTTGCTTTAGATGTTCAGGCTTTAGCCAATCGATTCATGAGATTGGATGTTTATGAGACTGGCAGTGTTTTGGCTTATACTGTGGCCCGTTCTTCTTTGTTTTATCGTATTCGGGATCGACACTATGATGATCATCATTTATGTGTCCTTAGGGATACGGTTCGGTACGGAGGTGCCAAGCGGGTTACGGTTGATGACAACGGAGTCTTGAGGATGCAGGGACGAATTTGTGTTCCTGATGTCGATGACCTTCATGAGTTGATATTGTAAGAGGCCCATAGTTCCTGTTATTCCATTCTTCCGGGCGCCGCAAAGATGTACCAGGATTTGCGGCAACATTATTGGTGGCAGAAGATGAAGAAAGATATTGTGGCACATGTAGCTCGATGCTTGAACTGTCAGTGAGTTAAGTACGAGCACCAGAGACCCGGTGGATTGATACAGCGGATTGAGATTCCTGAGTGGAAGTGGGAGTGTGTCACCATGGATTTCTTAGTTGGACTTCCACTGACTCATAGGAAGTTCGATGCAGTATGGGTCATTGTGGATAGGATGACCAAGTCAATGCATTTCATACCTGTGGCAGTTTCCTATTCTTCAAAGAGGTTAGCAGGTATCTACATCAGGGAGATTGTTCGCCTTCACGGTGTGCCCGTGTCCATTATTTCTGACAGAGGTACGCAGTTTACCTCACATTTCTGGAGAGTATCTCAGCGTGAGTTGGGCACACGGGTTGAGTTGTGTACAGCATTTCATCCTCCGACTGACGGACAATCCGAGCGTACTATTCAGATTTAAGAGGATATGTTGCGAGCATGTGTCATTGATTTTGGAGGTTCTTGGGACCAGTGTTTTCCTTTAGCTAAGTTTGCCTACAACAACAGCTACCAGTCGAGCATTCAAATGGCTCCATATGAGGCGATGTATGGTAGGCGGTGTCAGTTGCCGGTTGGGTGGTCTGGGCCGGGAGAGGCTCGATTTTTGGGTACGAAGTTAGTGCAGGATGCCTTGGATAAGGTGAAGATCATTCAGGATAGACTTCGTACAGCTCAGTCTAGGCAGAAGAGTTATGCAGACCGTAGAGCTAGAGATTTGGCATTCATGGTAGGAGACCGGGTATTGCTTCGGGTGTCGCCCATGAAGGGCGTGATGAGGTTCGGAAAGAAGGGAAAGTTGAGCCCTAGGTACATTGGTCCCTTTGAGATTCTTGAGAAGGTAGAAGAGGTGGCAAGTTGAGCCCTAGGTACATTCATGGCCCCTTTGTCAGCCGTTCATCCGGTGTTTCATGTATCTATGCTTCGGAAGTATCTTGTCGATCCCTCTCATGTGCTAGACTTCAGCAGTGTCCAGTTGGACAAGGATTTGACTTATGAGGAGGAACCAATAGCCGTATTAGCCCGGCAGGTTCGTCAGTTGAGATCAAAGAGTTTTCCTTTGATCCGAGTTCAGTGGATAGGTCAGCCTACCGAGGCAGCTACCTGGGAGTCCGAGTCCGATATGCAGAGCCGATATCCCTATCTTTTCTCTGATTCAGGTACCTTTCTATGTCTGTTCGAGGACGAACATTTATTTTAGAGGTGGAGATTGTGATGACCCAAAAGGCCATCCCGTGTATTTCTAGCGAAATCTATGTTTCGAGGTCATGAAAGCCTCCTTCTATCTCACCTCGATTTGCATGCAGCCCGGGCGTGTAGCCGGGAAGCCTTTATGTGAAAAACTGAGGAAAAAGATAATTTTGTGTTGAAATTTTCATTGAGTTGACTTTGGTCAACATTTTTGGTAAACGAACCCGGACCCGTGATTTGACGGTCACGGAGGGTCCGTAGGAAAATATGGGACTTGGGAGTATGCCCGGAATCGAATTTCGAGGTCCCAAGCCCGAGAAATGAATTTTTAAAGAAAACTATTTTCTAAAAATATAAGAGATTTTTGAAAGTGTAATTATATGTGAAATATGTGGTATTGGGCCCATATCTTGGTTTCGGAGCCCGTTACAGGTTCGATATAATATTTGTGTCATATACGTAATGTTTGGTAAGAAACGGAATTCATTTGACGTGATTCGGACCATAAATGCAAATTTTGGAAGTTTTAGAAGTTATGGAAAATTTCTATGATTTTGGGGTTTAGTTCGATGTTTATGATGTTATTTTGGTGATTTGATTACACGAATAAGTCCATAGGATATTTTTGAGGTTGTATGCATATTTGGTTTGGAGCCCCGAGGGCTCAAGTGTGTTTCGGGTAGGCGTCGAGCTGTTTAAACTTAGTAAAAATCTGGTGTTTGAGCATTTTCAGATATCTGGTGTCATGCACTATGCGATCGCATAGGGTCCTTCTCTATCGCATAGCACAACTTTTTGGGGGGGGGGGGGGGTCTGTAGCACTATGCGATCACATAGCATAAGTTGCGACCGCATAGAGAAATAGAGAGGCTGGGGGCTGGGTAGGCTTACACTGTGCGATCGCATTTGCACAGTCGCGATCGCATAGGTCTAAATCTGCCTAGTTATTTGTTTTAGTCAAAAAACAGAATACATTACGGGATTTCACCCCATTTCATAACTTCTTCTTCTCCATACCATCTTAGGCGATTTTTGGAAGGCAACTTCACCATAACTTCATAGGTATGTAACCTTAGACTCTTTTCCTTCAATATTTATCAACACCCATTAGATTTTTAGGCCTAAAACATGAGATTAAGGGTAGAAAATTAGGGATTTGGGCAGGGTTAGGGCTTTTTGATTAATTGGGAATTAGACCTCGTTTTGGGGTCGGATTTCAAAATAAATTACATATTTGCGCTCGTGGGTGAATGAGTGATCGGGTTTTGGTCCGAACCTCGTGTTTTGACCAAGCGGGCCCGGGGTCGATTTTTGGATTTTTGGGAAGAATGTTAGAAAGTCTATAATTAAGCATTGGACTTGAATTGTTTAGCATTTATTGTTGTTATTGAGTCAATTATGTCTAGATACAATTTATTTGGAGTCGAGTTCGAAAGGAAAAACGGTGCTTGAGGCTTGATTTTGATCATGGAAGTCGAGGTAAGTGTTTGGCCTAACCTTAGCTTGAGGGAATAGGTGTTGAGTCTTATTTTCTACGTGATTATTCCATGTCCAACGTATAGGTGAGGTGACGAGTACCTATATGTTGTTGTCAAGCATGCCCGTGAGTCGGATAGTAGGAATTACGTGATTTTCATTGAGATTTACTGTGTTATGGATTTAATATCAATTGGTAGTTATTCATTTGATGGAAATTCTTGGTTGTGAATACTTTTGGGTATTTGTTCGGTTGAGGAATATTTTTATAAGTTATACACTTGTGTAAGATTGGTTATAGATGTGTCCCTTGCCGGGACGGTATTATTTCTGTTGATTGTTCCCTTGCCGGGATGTTGTGATTTATGGTTCTTGTTGTTGATTTTTCCTTGCCAAACTGTTGTTTATGATATTTTAGCACGAGGGGACATTCCGTGCCATGTTTATGATATTTTAGCACGAGGGAACATTTTGTGCCGTGTTTATGATATTTTAGCACGAGGAGACATTATGTGCCATGTTTATGATATTTTAGCACGAGGGGACATTCCGTTCCATGTTTATGATATTTTAGCACGAGGGGACATTTTGTGCCATGTTTATGATATTTTAGCACGAGGGGACATTCCGTGTCATGTTTATGATATTTTGGCATGAGGGGACATGCCGTGCCGTTTCTATTTACTTATTGTGAGGATTAGAGTAAAAACACGAAGGGTGATGCCGTGCACTTTCTTGTTCTGTGTTGTTATTTGGATATTTAAACTGTTTCTTCGTTCCATTATTCCAGTAATTGCTATCCCTTTTCCCCAACATGATTTCCCCCATTTTTGCACCTAATTGTTTACTTCCGATCTTATTTCTTTTATATATTATTAGATTGCACAGGTGATATTATTTGTCGTGTCCTAGCCTCGTCACTTCTTCACCAAGGTTAGGCTCGGCCTTACTCAGTACATGGGGTCGGTTGTACTGATACTACACCTGCATAATTTTTGTTGTGTAGATCCCAGGCACAAGACCCAGTGGATATTGAGCTAGGCGGCTTCCTTCAGTCCACTCGGAGACACTGAGGTAGTCCTGCAGGCATCTGCAAGCCTTGGCGTCCCCTTCCACTTCTTCATTTTTGTTTTAGTATTTCAAAACAGATGTATTATTTCTTTTAGACTATTTTTATGTATTAATCTTATATAGTCCGTGACATTGTGACTCCAAAGATCTGGGTGGGTTATTTCAGAATTCGTAAAAGTTTGTGGATCTAGCTATGTATTTCTTTTACCCTTTCTCATTGTTATCTTTTATTTATGGAAAAGTCGTATTTCACTTGTTCTTATTTAATAATAAAGGTTTTTAATAAATTTGAGCAATTACATTGTCTTGTCTAGCGGGTTCAACGTTAGACGCCATCACGGTCCCGATGGTGGAAATTTCGGGTCGTGACATTAGGTCACATCCATCGCTTACACCATAAGAATGACAACATCGTCGGAGTATAGGAAAATCAAAGCTCAAATCGTTTCTTATCTTTCCATTCTAAGAAACGCGGGACTATCTGTGTACGGTAAAAATCAAAGATATCCGGGTCTATGGGTTCGAAGGGTATGTCTCAATTTTAAACCGGGATCGAAGCGAGTTCGAGCTCAAAGAGTATGGAGGCTAAGGGACCGAGACCAGGCTAGATCGACACCACAGTAACGGAATCACGAGATATTCGCATTCAACCGTCAATCCCGGCGAGAATCTCGGAGCCAGTAGAGCTATTAGCGGTTAATGATATCAATCATGTATTTTACTTCCGTAATTAGAGTCATGCCTTATTTAGGATTCCTCTACTATATAAATAGGAACCCTATTCACTTGTAAGGGGCATCTGATTATCATAATTATCATCATACACAAGTTCTACTTACATTGTTGAGAAATACAGACATTTTTCCATTCACTTTAATCTCTTTACATTCATATCATTCATATAGTTGTTGTTGTTCTTACTGTTCTTGGCACTCATTCTTGATTCTAATCCAGATCAAGGTCGATAACTTGTAATTACACGAGTTTGATCCATTAAAATCGTTTAATTCATTTATTTACTTAGTCATTTTCCAATTAGCTTTGAATTAGATCGCATATCCTTATAACTACATTACAAGTTTAATTGTTACTCGTATTTCGAGGTAAACATTCATATAGTTGTTGTTGTTCTTAATGTTCGGCACTCATTCTTGAGTCTAATCCAGATCGAGGTCGATAACTTGCAATGACACGGGTTTGATTCATTTAAATCGTTTAATTCATTTATTTACTTAGTCGTTTTCCAATAGCATTGAATTAGATCACATATCCTTATAACCCAAGTTTAGTTGTTACTCATATTTCGAGGTAAACACCAAGAAATAACACTTGGAGTGTAAGTTCAGTAGCGAGACTCAATAGGGGGAAATGGAGGCGAGGTTGGACGTGCAGGTCATCCCTAGGAGAAGGAGTATTAAGTACCTTGGGTTTATTATTCAGGGTGGTGGGGAGATTGATGTAGATGTCACACATCGTATGTGGGCGGGAAGGATGAAATGGAGACTCGCTTGCGGAATTTTTTGTGACAAGAAGGTGCCACCGAAAGTTAATGGTAAGTTCTACAGAGTGGTGGTCAGACCAACGATGTTGTATTGGGTTGAGTGTTGTCCAGTCAAGATCGTTCATGTCCAGAAGATGAAGGTAGTAGAGATGAGGATGTTGAGATGGATGTATGGGCGCACCAGGTTAGATAGGATCAGAAATGAGGCTATTCGCAACAAGGTGGGTGTGGCCCCTATTGAGGACAAGATGCGGGAAGCGCGCCTTAGGTGGTTTGATCATGTGAGGAGGAGGAGCACAGATGCCTCGGTGAAGAGGTGTGAGAGGTTGACATTGAAGGGCCTACGGAGAGGTAGAGGTAGGCTAAAAAAGAGGCGGGGAGAGGTGATTAGGCAAGACATGGCGCAACTTCAGCTGACTGAGGACATGATCTTTGATAGGAAGGTATGTAGGTCGAAGATTAGGGTAGTAGAGTCGGTACTCTATAGTGTTCATAAAAGTAGTATTGGCACGCAATCTTACATTCTATTGGTAGTAGGTTTTTATGACTAACCGTTATTTTCGTTCATTGTTAATCACCTTACTGTCTTGTAGTTTTTATTCTGCTTTTATATGGCTTTTTGGTACTGTTCCTTCTTGTATATACATTCATTAATGGGGTGCTTATGCTTTTCTGAGCCGATGGTCTATTGGAAACATCCTCTCTATCCTCACAAAGTAGGGGTAAAGTCTGCATACACACTACCCTCCCCAGACCCCCGGGTGTGGGATAATACTGAGTATGTTGTTGTTGTTAACAACAATAAATTTCATTTATTTTATTTTCTAAATAAAATTATGAAGTTTATTTAATAATTATTCCCTATATGGGACTTTTATTTAATATTTTATGCTCACTCTATTGCATAGATTTTTTTTTATTAACTTGACTTAAATTCATATCCACTAAGTTTTTCTAACATAATGTGGATATATATTTTTATACTCCTAAAACGTTTTTTTATATTTTAAACCTATAATTTCAATTTTAAATTCAATATTATTTATGAGTGTTATAGAACTTACTTAACTGTATTTTTAATTAATTCAAAGTGTAAATACCTAGCATTATCTTTGTCCCCTCTCTTCCTGTATATATTTTACGGTGATATTTTATTGATTTTTCTCAAAATTTATTATTTTATTTATAATTAAATCATAAAGTGAGATGCTTTCTATTACCATATTAAAAAATTTACCGATGGTTTCTATATTGTATCTATTTTTGCATTATCTTCAATAATTCCTTTATTTTATTTCTATATAAAATTATGACTTCTATTTAACAATTAAATTTTATATTTTCGTTTTAAACTTTGTTGCATGGGGTTCTTTTATTTTTTAATAAATATGTTTCTTGACTTTCATTTTGCTTAGATTTCAGTTATGTGATATATTATACCAATTTTCTTGTCTTGCTTCATATTATAATACTAACATTTATATTTTTTTTCTAAAAGTTTTATTCTTTTTTTGGTTGCCTTGCTTATTGCAACTAGTATCAGTACCCGCGCGATTCGCGGACACAAATCATGTTAAATTGTGATATAAGTTATTTGAATCATGTGAAAATAACCTTAAAATATAAACCTCTCAGATAAAAATTATATAGCATTAGATATTAATTATGAAGTAGGATATGATTATTGTTCAAATCCCGCAGTGCATAACCTGTTTTTTTTTTTGTAATTGTAGCAACCTAACCCCTTGATTTTAGTCTTGCATTGTTTCGCTGTCAATATTAAACAATACTAAACATATCATGTCGTGATCTATCTTGTTTGAGCACAATAAATCATATTATTTTAACAAACTTCTTACTATCACTTTATTTTTATCTAAAAGTTAAATATGTCTTATCCACCACATTAATTGTACATAAATACTTTTTCCTTTTGTTTTTTCTTATAGTTATTGTATTATTTATTATTTAATATTATTGTATTATCATATAATATTTTATTAGCTTAATAATTAAATTAATATCTTGATTATTATTCTTTTAATAGTATTTAATAAATAAAAATATTTTATTCTTAAAAATTGGTATATTTTTATGCTCGTATCCTCTTATTCGGAATTTTTTAACCAACTAAATTTATTGTAATATTATTAAATAAAATTTATTTATTTTTAAATTAATTTAATGTATAAGTATCCTCACACTATCTCTATTTTATACATTCTCTTCCCTACTATAAATTGTTATTAGTTTTTACATTAATTTTTTACCTATAACCAAAATAATATCATATTTTATTTTAAATTATAAAATTAATGTAGGCTAAAATATTAATACATAAACTTATTTAATACATACCTATAACCAAAATAACATCATATTTTATCTATGTTGTAGTAATATTTTCACTGTCAACTTATTTCTTATGTAAATTTTCCTTTTTAGCTTTAATACAAATTTAATTTTCATTAGTATAATTACCGATATTAGAAATTTATTTTGTATTTTAGTTATTTTTTTCATACATAAGACTTCAATTCTGTGATAGTATCCATAGTTTGAGCATTCTAATCATAGTTTTAACAACTTTCTAATTTCAAATTCAATTAGCCTTTCCCTTTCATTTCTAATAGTAAATTTTTAATAATTTAACATATTTTTGCTAATTTTATAAGTATTGTATATTTAATTTTAACAACTTTCTAATTTCAAATTCAATTAGAGTTTCCTTTTATAATTTTAATATTGTATATTTAATTTATTTAATTTTCTAAATTTATGAGTTATCACTATCCTCACATTATCTCTAATTCATTTTTATTATTCAATAGTTTTAGTTTTTGATTTTATCTATTAGACTTGAGTTACCTGGACCTATTCACATTATGACTTTTTTTATCATAATATAAAAAACTTTCTCATCTCAAATTTAAATAAGTTTTATCGATATTTTCTATGATAAAAATCTATTTTTTTTCTCTATTTATTTTTATATTTTATATTATATTATTCAATATCTAATATTATTACATTGTCATGTGGATTTTTATTAGATACGTTCATATATTCTACTATAACGCTGACGATATCACCACAACGGAAGAGATGTGTAGAAATTCATAACCATCTGCAGAATTAACCACACGCTGAAATCTTTTCTCTAAGCTTAGATCATCATCTCATTACAAACCAATAATCTTATCACGCCGATTCCACTTTTATAAATCTCGTCTCACCCAGTATGAACTGCTCAGATAACCAATCACCCCAGGCATAACCAACAGTCTCACACGATGCCACAATGCGCCAATAGGCCACAATTCGAATACGACACATAAGGAAACGACATCAGGAAGGGACTACTCGACTCACGCTATAAATATGAACTTTCCTCAGAGAAATAGGAAGTAAAACACAAGAATAATCATTATAGGAGTCTTCCTCAACATCACACTGTTGCGGTGCGCAACCCGATCCCAATGACATACCTATGGCGGCGTGCCACCCGATCCCATCATAGAATTTACAGAAAGAGATATATATACACAGAGCTGAATTGCTCACTATTACAATTTATTGTTATAACGCTGACGATATCACCACAACGGAGGAGATGTGTAGAAATTCATAACCATCTGCAGAGTTAACCACATGCTGAAATCTTTTCTCTAAGCTTAGATCATCATCTCATTACAAACCAATAATGGAAATTGCCTTGTAATATACTTGAATAATCTTATCACGCCGATTCCACTTTTATAAATCTCGTCTCACCCAGTATAAACTGCTCAGATAACCAATCACCCCAAGCATAACCAACAGTCTCACACGATGCCACAATGCGCCAATAGGCCACAATTCGAACACGACACATAAGGAAACGACATCAGGAAGGGACTACCCGACTCACGATATAAATATGAACTTTCCTTAGAGAAATAGGAAGTAAAACACAAGAATAATCATTAAAGGAGTCTTGCTCAACATCACACTGTTGCGACGCGCAACCCGATCCCAATGACATACCTATGGCGGCGTGCCACCCGATCCCATCATAGAATTTACATAAAGAGATATATATACACAGAGCTGAATTGCTCACTATTATAATTTATTGACATCGGTCCCAAGCACGCTGAGTGCTTAATACCATTCTGGGGAGACTGATAGAGCCATATGCCACAAAACTCAAGCACAACTGAGGTGAGATATATAGTCTGAATATCAAGAGCCATTCTGCTCACTTAACCTCATTGCCACGCGGAATCTCAACACATAAGAATTTATCAAACTGTTTCACATACGCACGACACAATCATAACATCACATGAATTTGACGAATACGGTACAACACCTGATATCCCCATACCCCTCCTTGAGGAGCGCTATACAGAAATGAACACATCTGGCTCGCATGAAGCCCATAGTCTTGTTTAAATCCCTTCAGTCACTTCAAGCTCATTCTGCTCGCACTAAACTAGGATGATAGCCTTACCTGGGTCCGTAATAACCCACCTTTTTCTCATAATACACAAGAGCGATCATCATAGCAGGTACAAACACCCCACAATCCACAACCAACTGGACAAAACGCCTTTAAGGCATATATTCTCAATTAAGCAATATTGCATTTCCTTATACTTGGTCCAAATCTTCAATCAATCAGGTGACTACAAGTCACACTTACATAATCTTCCCGTGGTCATGCTCCCACGACTTTTCACACAGGTAGCCAGTATGCACATCCATACTACCGACCACCCTAAGGCTGTAAAACAACTCAAGGACCCGTAATCAGGATACGAGGCCTCTTTCACCAAACACCGATCTCAGGTGACATTGAAGACAACATCAGTTTCCTTGCTCATCCGAGCTCATGACATCCTTGTAAACACAAACTGCAATCTCGATCCTTAATTCCAGTTACATACTGCTTACTGCACCTAACATGCCACTAAGGGATGGCACAAGAATTCTGTCCTAACTCCTGAACCACTAATAGGGTGAACACTTCACCACATATAGAAATCTTTCACTTTCCTCAATTCATGAAAACCATAGCAACATACAACCGAGTTCTCATCATCACAATACATGCAAATCCTTAAGTAGTGGACTGAACCACCATAACCTTCCGGGATCCGCCTACACCTGACAGGCCATAACACTTGAATGCTTCCAACTGAAATCTATTACGATGGCTGACAAGCCCCACCCACATCTGTCCAAACCATACACATGCTCAATCATACCGAAGGAACTGGTCAATGCCGAACGGGCATCGTTTCCTCATGGCTAACCAATCCATCTTCTCTTAATCATCTTTAATTTCCTCAAAGATAATAGTAACTCCTTTCAACTCATAGCAACTCAACCCTCACTCGTCCTGAGTGACCTTGATTCACGAGACCATGCTGCCTAAACTCCGCAACCCGTCACACAACCTCCTGAAAATCCTTCTACAACTTGGAGCTTATTCCTCTCACTCTTCCAACACTACCCTGCGTGTTGAAGTAACATAGAACACTCCAACTGGTCTCCTTCTTATCAGAGGTCATACTGCAAAAGCTCGATTCTTAATAATAATGCTGCCTGAATCCCTTACACACCACAGTTTCAAACTTTCAAATTCACTAGGACTGCTGCTGAGAGTCACCCACTCTGGCTGGCCCCGAATACAATCAACTCCAAGGCTCTTCTAGCACATGAACATGTTCTGCAATAAAGCACGTGATTGAGTCAGTACCCTTACAAATTGCATATGCCTTAAGCACAACTTCTTAGTCTTCCAGAGCCTAACCCTGGTCCAATAGGACCAATTTGCACACTTTTATCATATGCCATGCTCACTTACCAATTCACTCCTTTCCCTTAGCTGTAACAACTTGCCGATACACTGGCAATTATGCAATCCCATGAGGACGCAACCCTACAATCCAACTACAGGTGGTGGGACTCCCCAACTTAGCCCGAAGCTACCCTTTATCTCACTCTAGACCCATGTTGGGATCCTTCCTCCTTTGCTAGCATGATCTTTCTCAACCAATCCGTCAGCTCTTCCGAATTTAGCATTCCCCAAATACCCAAAAATCCCTGGCATCATTCGCCCATTCTGCCTCCTAACGAATCACCGTTATGATTCCTTACAGAGAACTACTAACCATACATCCGCTATCCTATATGAGGAAATACCCGCTAACCTATGCCCAGAAATACCTGCTAACCTATTCCTAGAAATACCCACTAACCCATTCCCAGAAATTCTTGCTAACCTATACCTAGAAATAACCCACCTGCAGAAATCACCAACTGACACCGCCCGACAATACTGCGTTACACCCCCTATGCCATCAACACCCCATCCTAAACCTTCTCTCATTCACCAGCTTTACCGGTCCGTCCGCTTCTCAGGGACATCTACTGAATGCGCCACGATATCCTCAAATTCACCTGTCATATCGCATCCTTCCTCATCCCTAATAATCTTATCTTTGTTGCATCCAGCCTTTCCGCCGAATAACCAACATTTCGGTTTAAGCTTGTGGACCTACTCCCTGTCCGCAAAATTTCTCGAATCACTTCAATTCCTCCTCAAGGCAGACCACCGCCTTACCGCTGAACTCGTAGGCTATACTGCCACTTCTTACTTAGTTGGACTCATTCCCTTAAGCAATTACCCAACCTCCGTCTCTGACGCCGGGCGTTTAGAGACTTAGCCGCTACCTGACACTTGTCACATGACTTCCTTCATCGCATGCTTCTCAATTGCGGCCTCCATTCAAACCGTTCATCACCCCAACACATGGGCAAATGTTCTATCCTCATATCCACATCGCGCCATAACCAATCGAAAACACCATAACAATCTGAGCACAACCTCAAGGTTCTCATAAACACAGCCACTGAACTGAAGCAACATAATATTCTTCTTGCAGGGCAACAACAACAGCCCCAAACGACTACGCACGAAAGACTTCACGCGCCATATCCGTAACATCATCACAACTCCTCAAATTCCCGATTCATAAGCCTTAAGGGAATCAAATCGCACGATAAGATATCAAGAAGGGAAGTACTCCTAACAGCCCTGCAGCCTCTCGAAGATAAGTACAGACGTCTCTGTACCGATCCGCAAGACTCTACTAGACTTGCTCATGACTCATGAAACCTAGGGGAACCTAGAACTCTGATACCACGTTGTAACGACCCAAAACCTATGGGTTGTGATGGCGTCGGACACCACAGTCAGGCAAGTCGACCCCTTAATCAGTTGGAACACTTTCCTGTTTAATATTTTAGTGCCTCTTCTTGCCTTTCCATTATTAAATAAATAAATTTCGTAATTTAAACACGGCAAGAAACCAATTTAATACAAAAAAAAAAAATACCAAGACATTCCCAGAACCCGGTGACACAAGTCCATGAGCAATTTCTAAGAATTTACACAATTATACAACGCTTGTCCGAAAAACAAATTGGACAAAGGCAATAAATATAAAATGTAAGTACACGGAAGGGAGACTCCGTCAGCTGTGGAACGCCTCTGGGTGAATGCAGCCCATGTAAGTCCCCAAATCGATCACTGTACTATAAAGGTACATGTGCAACAAAATGCACAGAAAGTGTAGTATGAGTACATATACATATATGTACCCAGTGAGTATCCCATTTAATCTCGAAGAAGTAGTGACGAGAGGTCGACTTGACACTCACTAAGGTCCAACAATATAAATAGGACAGAATATGCTGAAAGCAGTAGATATGTGAAGGCAATTAAGCAGCAAATATATATATAAGGCACTGAAATCTGAATAATTTCTGAAAATAAGTGAATTAGTAATTTCCTTTTCATTTTCCCCAATCAATTGACAAGTCTTTATTCATGAAAACATTTAACAATTGACGTCTTTAAATCAATTTAACAGTTTAAGTCACAAGAGGTATATCCTATGTATATATACATATATATGTCGAGGGTCGATCGGCCCGTCCCAAAAAGTGCACCTTTAAATCCGCCGTGGCGTACGGCCCGCTCCCATAAATGTATCTTTAAATCCGCTGTGGCATACGACACGCTTCCATAAATATATCTTTAAATCCGCCGTGGCGTACGGCCCGCTCCCATAAATGTATCTTTAAATCCGCCGTGGTATACGGCCCGCTCCTATAATTGTATCTTTAAATCCGCCGTGGCGCACGACCCGATCCCATAAGAGTGGGGGTAAACACACTCCGCTCGCGGAATGTAAATTACGAAGCGGTCACATCCACACACAATATTCTTTCCTTTTCATAATACTTTCCATAAACAATTCCTTTCATACTACTTCCCGTAAAACAATCCCTTTCATATTATTTTCTGTAAAACAATTTCTTTCATTTTATTTTCCGTAAAACAATTCCTTTCATTTTATTTTTCGTAAAACAATTCATTTCATATTATTTTCCGTAAAACAATTCCTTTCATTTTATTTTCCGTAAAACAATTCATTTCATATTACTTAAATTCCATAAATCTCAGAGAAACAAAACTACATATAATAAGGTTTCATAGCATATAATTCCGTACGAGAAGAACACAGGGCATGATGTGGGTCCTAACTACCCGGACATAACAACAATAGCCGCTACGTACGGACTCTCGTCACTTGGTACGTACGTAGCCCCCCCACAAACAATTACACAAATCATATAGAACACATATGGGAAAAATTCCCTCTTACAAGGTTAGAAAGGAGACTCACCTCGCTCTGAAGCTGCATAACCGGCTTCCAAGCCCTTCCGACGACTCCAATGGATGCACAACACCCCCAAACTAACCAAACAACGACAAACCAATGAAAATATACTCTAATATTTGCTAAAAATTCAGATTATATAATTTCCCACTCCACTCAGTGAATCGACCAAAATGCCATCCGGATATTTTCGATCATAATTCTCCTCTATATAAATTATTTTCGATCATAATATTTTAATCATTTTTTCACATTTCATGTTATCTATAATACAAACATTATCAAATCTTTTTGCGAATTCAGTTATTTTGAAAACAGGCCAAAGTTTGAGTCAACTAATAATACACTTAGTAATTATTATTTAGTATTACGTACAATAAGCAATTAATTTTTTTTTCCTTTTGTTTTCAGTAAAGAGTTTTGACTTTAATTTTTTTAAACTTAATTACATGAAAATTATAATTACATTTTTATATTGTTAATTTGTAGCTTAGCATTATTTCAATGTAATTTTTTTAAATTTTAGGTTTATCAATTATGTTTCCAATTGCGTGATTTCATATACTTTGTTTTTTTTCGTAATAATTCAAAAAACTCTCACATTAAATTTAAATGTCTAATCCTGCTATATGTCTACAATTATACTATTTGTTTAAAAATCTCTATTTTTTGTTCTTTGTCTATTTGTTTACCCGTAGAACGGTTAATTGAATTTATACATGGGTTCTAGACAAGTGAACTAATTTGATCCTGAAATAATACAATAATTGAAAAAATATAAAATACTTAGCCGGTCATAACCCAGTTTCTCCTATGGGCCATGATAGCGCCCAACGTTATTGCTAGGCAAGCCAACAGTGAACTAACTATGTGATCCCTTCTTTTAAAGATTTGAAATAGTAAATTTTTAGTTTGTGCATAAATAAGAAGTAAGATTTTTAATAAAAATGATAGATCAAATTTTAAAAGCAAGTGAGACAAGTTAAATAACCCAAAAACTATTAAGTGTCTACGAGCATAAATCATCAAGACCTGGTGTCACAAGTGTATGAGCTACTAGTAGATATGGATGTCCAACAGGACGAGACGGGATAAAATTAATGGGATGGGACGACATTTAGCCGGGACGATGGCGGGACAGGACGAAATGGTAGGCCAATTCCATCCCGCTAACAAATGGGATGGGACGAGATGGAAAGGGACGGGACGGTTTCGTGGGCCTTAAGTGGGCTATTTTTAAAAAAAATTATTTATGCATTAAGTTTGGCAACAACTAGTTTTTTTTACAATGACTAAGTTTTTAAAGTTTGCAACGACTAATTTTTTTTGACTTATTTAATAAACTTAAAAGTTAAAAAAAAATTAGGAAACTAAGTAAAGAATTATAAAATATTAAAACAAAACACGTGTGATGAAATATTCTAGTAATTATAAAATAGAGTTACAATTTATATAATATAATTTCAATCAATTAAGTAACTAAGTAAGAGTGTAAGACAATTCATAAAAAAAAATCAACGCTTAGAGCTTTTTATTTTATTAATAGAACTTTCAAATTTCACATACAAATATAATTCTTTTGAAGAGCACCTAATCTACGCAGCCACCTTCTAGGAAGGGTTCTGTTTGAACTAGGCCTCTTAGTAGCCAATTACAATTATCATACTAATATTTGTGTGCTCTTATATAGCTTCATTGTAACTTATCTATAATTGTTCTCGGACATTGTTCTGGATCTGACAATGTTGATTGATGTTCCATGAGTTCCATGTTGTCATCGCTCCCAATCCTAAGTATCTCATTGTATTCTTATTCTTTCCTAGTGGTTAATTTTTCAAAATCGAGATTTCTTTTTTCTGAATTAATCCAATCTCTGAATAATACAGAAATCTCTAGGTTGTCCTCTGCTACTGAATGTCTATGATCTCTGATTTGAAATCTTGTCACGCTAAAAACACTCTCTGATGCTACTGATGATGCTTGAAAGTCAGGATATCTCGGGCTATTATTGAAAGTATTGGAAAAGCATTGCCACGCAACCTCCACCATGCCAAAAGTTGTTCGTTTCTTTCTTCGTCTTTAATACTTTCCAATCCTTGATTAAGATAAGAATCAAGTTCATCATCAATAGAGGAATCAAAACCTGTTATATCATCCATATCTCCCTATAGAACTTCTACTCTAGACTTAGAAGTAGAAGGAGCAGTTTCACCACCTGTTGACTGCATAGATTTATATTTATCAAATATTGATCTAGCATAAGAATATATGTTAGATTGGCAGTCTTCGAGATGGTTGTTCATTTTCTTGAATTGGTAAATTCTCATAAATTTTACGAACAAGTCTCTTTACACCTCTTAATTTTAAAGATGGGTTAAGTAGAGTAGAAATTAAATAAACTTGGGGAATAGGGAAAAATACTTTTAAAATTTTGTAATCATTTCATTAATGGTTGGTGCATAAGTTGGATTTATTTTATACTTACCAAATACAACAGCAATTCCACAAATATACCATAATACTTGTGTAACAATAGGATAATATATACCAGAAAATTATTTTGTAGCATAATAAAATTTATCTAAAAAATTTGTAATCTCTTTGATCTCATCCCAGTCAGAATCAATAATTTGATCAGCGGGGATACCATTATGCATATTAAATACCTTTTGTATAGGCACCCAATAATCTTAAGCAACTTTAAGCATTTCATACGTAGGATTCCACTTAATACAAATATCTTTTGAAACTTTTCTATATGGAAGGTTAGCACTAGCACATTGTTGAGGAAATTCACGAAGTCTACTCGCATTATTAGCACGAAAAATATAGCTACAAGCATGTTGTACTTTACTACAAGCATCAGAAAATAAATTAATATCATCTTTTACAACCAAGTTAAAAATATGGAATGCACTTCTAAATTGAAAAATTGCTAGATTAATTGGACAAAGTCTAGTTCTTAAGCTAGTTATTGCGGTTGTGCTAGCAGAAGCGTTATTTAAGGTGATAGTTAAAACTTTATCAATGAGTCCATAAAAATCGAGTATTTGTAGAACAGTAGTTTCAATATATGCTCCAGTGTGTTTTGAATCAACAAATTTATAATCAATAATACGTTTTTGCATATTCCGATGATGATCAACCCAATGACGTGTAACAATTAAATAATCACAACCATTATGACTATGACCTATATCAGATGTGATAGACACTTTACAATCTAAGTGAAAACATACACAACGAATATACTGAAGATATTCGATTTGAAATTTAAAAACATCATTTCTAACTGTGGTCATAGAAAAACCTTGAAAAGCAGGATTATAAGTTTCTTGTATATAATGCACAAAAGCAGGGTGAGAAGGAAAAGTAAAAGGTAAGCCACAGACAACCACCATTTTTGCTAAGTTCTCATGATCTCTATCTTTGTTATAGGGGCGTAAAATACCATAAACAGGGTCAAGTTGTTGTTGTTGTAAAATAATAGAACCCCCGCTAGATCTACTAGAGGCGCCAGTACCGGTGCTAGGATCCGATATTTTTTCGGCTTTTATGTTAGCTTGCATCCATAATGATTTGTGCTCCTTAAGTAAGTGCCTAGTTAAACCCCATGTCCCACCAATTTTGGTGTGTACAAATCGTTGCTTACATTTTTCACATATAGCACGTTGATTGACTTTATCATGTTTAAAACATTTCCATACAAGTGATATTTTAGGACGTTCACCCTTAGGCTTACCCCTTACAGGAGGTACAGGGGGTAAAGCTCCACTGAGTTGGAGCTTGTGTTGAGGGACTAGTGGGTGTTTCATCTAATTCTTCTTCCTCATTTTCTTCTTCTTCATTTTCTTAGTCCTCAATAAAATAACCATTGCCAGATTGTCTTTGTAAAGTTTCATGATCTAGTTGTTCTCCAAAATTAATATTAACATTCGGGGGGTTGGGAAAATGAAGTTTCATCAACATAAGTCATTTCATCTATATGTTTTCTAATTCTAGGAGAAAGATTAAGATTAGGACTAGGATTAGGATTACTATTACTATTACCTTTACTACTTTTTTTACTACTTCTTTTACCACTTTTTTTAAATACGCCAAATATATTTTTAGGTGCCATAATTTAAATACGAAATTAAATTAAAAAAGTTAACACACAAATGATGTAACGACTCGATCGGTCGGTTTGCATTCTAGAACCCGTGCCCCTAAATGAGACTTCCCGTAGTTACTTTTATTGATTTATAACTTGCGGGGATGGGTGGTTCGAGGTTTCGAGGAGTTTGGAGTGGTATAGGAACACTTAGTTCCTGAAGGTTGGCCTTAAAGGCCAATGTTTGACTCCGGTCAACATTATTAGCTAACGACCCCGGAATCGAGATTTGAAAGCTCCAGTAGGTTCGTAAGATGATTTCGGACTTGGGCGTATGTTCGGAACGAGTTTTGGATGACCTCGGAGCGTTTCAGCGCCAAATAGTGAAATATGATTCCTTAAGTTTAAAAATTGAGGCTTGGAATGTGTTTTTGTGTGATCGAGGTCCGAACGGAATTCCGAGATCGGGAATAGTTCTGTCATGTCATTTATGACTTGCTCACAAAATTTGGTGTCATTCCGAGTAGTATAGGTATGTTTCGGCGTGTTGAAAACGAATTCAAGAACTTAGAGTTTTAAAGTTGAATTCAATTGGTTTTGGGGTATGATTGTTAGATTTAGTGTTGTTTCGGACGTTCCGAAGGGTCGAGCGAGTCTGTATTATGATTTAGGACTTGTGCGGTCCCAACCTCGCAGGTGTGGACATAAAAGGGTTGCCCATTTTCCATAGGTGCGGGCCATTTCCCGCAGAAGTGGAGCCGCAGGTGTGGACTCCCTTCCGCAGGTGCGGCCCCTGGCCTCCTTCTCCTTTTCCGCAGGTGCGGTCCTCGAGCCGTAGGTGCGAAAATCCTGAAGGCAATGTAGTCGTCTTAAATATGGGACTTAAGCATTTTTGGACCATTTTCTTTCATCTTGGACGACTTGGGGAGCTTTGAAAGGGGAGATTCGACCTAGCAATTGTAAGGTAGGTAATTTCTACTTGAAAGTGAGTTTAATACTGGAATCTTGGGTAGATTAACATACAAAAATTAGTAGAAATCATGGGTTTAGAGTAAAACCTAGGATTTTGATAAAAATGAGAATTTACCAAGGAATTTGTTATGGAACCATGCAAAAACTATATAATATTGATCCTTAGGTTATGGTAACTCTTTCCCTTGAAAATTTTCAGAATCCGAACATGTGGGCCCGGGGGTACATTTTAGAATTTTTGCATATTAGGTTGAGATAACCATTTAAATGGGAGAATTGTGGACTTTTGAGCATTGATTGATTTATTTATATGATGTTTGTCTAGTTTTGAGTCCTTGGGCGACGAATTTGGAGGTTCGGGCGCATTCTTGACCCGGGAAGTAGGCTTGAAATGAGGTAAGTCTCCCTTCTAACCTTGTACGAGAGAATTGTCCTCATAGGTGAAGTAATTAACTATATGTCAATATTTGTGGGGACTACGTACATACGAGGTGACGAGAGTCCGTGCGTAGTGACTATTCTTGTTATGTCCGGGTAGTTAGGTTCACATCATGCCTTGTAAATTCCGTTAATTGAGCTATATGCCTTGTGTTTTCCTTGTATGCAAGCTTGTTTTCAAGAAATCCTAGAACTTGATGTACTCAGACGAATCATTATTTTGGAAAAGAATTTAAAGAAAAATGTTGTGTTTATGTGTGACCGTTTCGCAATTTATATTCCGCGAGCGGAGTGATTATTTCCACTACTCTCATGGGAGTGGGCCGTACACCACGACAGGTCAATATATGCATCTATGGTTCGCGTCGTTCGACCCTTCGGCAGTGCACATCTACTATTATGTTGTCTCAGACCGTATTTTTCCGATACATTATGCGCATGCTACCTATTTGATATTATTCATGACCTTAAAAACTGTTAGATGTCTTGGAAGATAAATTCATAATTTGTATATTGGAGTTTTGCCACGTAAATAGGTGTTGTAAGTATGCTTAATATTCATTGTTTTACTATCGACATGTACTTGTTATTCTCTTTAAAATTTTACACCTAAATATACTGTTTAGACCCTAGTAAGTGTCAAGTCGACCTCTCGTCTCCATTTCTTCGAGATTAGACTGGATACTTACTGGGTACATATTGTTTATGTACTCATGCTACGCTCTGTACTTAATTGTAGAGGTTCTGAGGCAGGTGCATCTGGGTATCAGTTCGGAGCTCGTCCTTGATTGCACTTGGTCGAGGCTTTACGGTGAGCTGCTTCTCATGACGACACTCAGCAGCACTTTGGAGCCTTTCCTTTTTTTGTTATTTTTGTCTATATCTTCTAGGACAGTAGGATAGTCTTTTATTTCTTTTGATTTCTATTCTACAAGATGCATGTAGACTCGTGACACTTATTCTTGGCACACACACATTGGTAGACTGTTCTTTTGGGACGTAATTATTACATTATAACTTCTTTTGGTCAGTTTAGCCAAAAATTTGCCTACGCTATTCGTTATTACCGAATGTCTTAAATTTAAACCAAGTAAATGTTGAAAATGTTTTGGTAAAATAAATGAAACTCACTAGTTGATTAATGTTGGCTTGCTTGAAAATGGTGTTGGGCGCCGCCGCGACCTAGGTTAGATTTGGGTCGTGATAAACGAAATACGAAAATAGAATACGTAAAGTAAACACAAAAATTAAGCACTATAATGATAAGCAAAAAGTATATATTGAAATTAGAAGATGGAACGAATGCACCGTGATTAAATATTGAAACTTGAAGACATTTCCCAAAACATTGCTCCAAATACTTGACGAATTAATTTGAAGCTTGAAAGTTGCTCCAAAAATTTGCCAAAATACTTGGAAGTATTGGAAGTTGAAACTTAATTGGTCACTTGATTGTGAGAAAATTGAGAGAATAATAAGAGATTTGAGAGAGAATGATTGATTTTTTGTAGGAAAAAATAAAGAAGGATGGGGGTATTTATAGTAAAAAAATAGGGCCAAAGTGTAATTTAGGGGTTATATTTGGGTGGGGGGGGAGGGGAGGGGGCAAATATGGCCGTTTTTGGCCGTTGGGAACGGCTATATTTGCAATTGAGGTCGTTGCTCAACGGCTATATTTCAAAACAAACTAAAAACACAAGCGGGACAAACGGGACAGACGGAACGGGATGAGATGGGATGGAACGGGACGGGATAAACGGGACGAAATGGGAATCTCGTCCCATCCCGTGTACCGTTAAACATGGGCCCATCCCGTTTAGAATTATGTGGGTCGTGACGGGATGGGATATTGGACGGAACGGCCCGGCCCGTTGGACAGCCATACTAGTAGAATATACAAAGAATACTACACTACTGTCTGAACGGGACGGTATACTGGACGGGACAGCTCGTCCCGTTGGACAGCCATACTCCAGCTGTTGTAGAACGCGTTGGGAAGGCAGTTCACCATGAAGCCTCGTAGTGGTAATCAAGTGTGAACGCCGGACTAATATCCATATGCACATGCCTCGGATCCTGCACATTAAGTCCAGAAGTGTAGCATGAGTTCATAAATAACATGTACCCAGTATGTATCTAGTCTAACCTCGAAAAAGTAGTGACTAGGGGTCGACTTCGACACTTACTATGTGCCAACAATAAAGAAAATATAAAATTCTAATTAAACATGGGATATATAAATGACAATAGAACTCATAAGCAAGAATTAAATAAACAATCTTTTCACTGTTAGTAAGTACCAAGTCTATTTCCCGCATTTAACCATTTAACCTCTCAAGCCAATAAAACAATATTAGATATAATTGGGCTTTCAGTATTTCACGCACGAATTATTCCGAGGACGTACGGCCCGATCCAAAATTACATGTACATATACCATGTGCATTGCCGAGGGTCAAATGGCGCGAACCATAGATTCATCTATTAACTTGCCGAGGCGAACGACCCCCTCCTATGAGAGTAGTGGAATTTTTACCTCGCATGCGGAATATACTTGCGACATGGTTGAACATTGATTTCTCAAGTTACTATAATATCCCTCAATTCTTTCCAAAACAAGAAATTCAACAAGAAACTTTTAACATCTTGAAATCCTCAATCTCAACTCTATTCAAGATAGTAAGCATAATAAAATAATGGGGTCAACAAAGCATGGTGTGAACCTAGAATTATCCGAACATAAGCATAATTAGTAGCTACATATGGACCCTCGTCACCTAATGTGTACGTAGCTTCCCCCCCCCCCCCCCCCCCCCCCCCCCCCCCCCCACAAAAATAAAAAAATAAAAAATAGATGCACATATTAATTAAACTCACCTATGGGGTTAATTCCCTCTTACAAGGTTAGAAAAGAGACTTACCTCGTCTCAAAGCTAACTTTCTCGCCTCAAATTCACTCTAAAGCCTCAACTCGATGTCGAACAATCCAAAACTAGTCAGTGGTATATAAATTAAACAATACATGTTCAAAAGTTCATATTCCAACTATTAAAGTGATTATCCAACCCCAAATGTAGCATTCAAAAAGATTACACCCGAGCCCACGTGCCCGGATTCCAAAAATTTCGAAAAACGTTATTACTCATAACCTCATGAACTCAAATATATGGATTTCACTGAATTCCATTAAAAATTTCGTGGTTGAACCCTGTTTTTATCAAAACCCTAGGTTTTTATCAAAACCCTAGGTTTTTACCTTAACTCATGATTTTCACTAATTTACATGTTATAATCTTCCCATAAGCTATGTATTTAACTCACAAACTGATAGGAGTCACTTACTCTCAATGGCTAGGTCGAAAATCCCCTTTTTGAAGCTCCAAAATCGCCCAAATGTATGAAAAATAAGAGAAAAAAGGCCTAAGTCTCGTTTTAAAACATTCTGCCCAGGCTTGACCCTTCATGGCGAACGCGATAAAACCTACGCGTTCGCGAAGGCAAAACTGAAGAATCCATATAACTCCTTCTTGGCGATCGCGAAAGGAGTCTTGCGAACGCGATGCACTGGGTTGACTCCCTATCGCGAACGCGTGTCTTACCTCGCGATCGCGTAAGGCAACTGGGTTGCCCAGGCCCAGGCCCCTCGACCCTTCGTGGATGCGATAGGTTTTTCGCGAACGCGTAGACCACTTGCGCTAAGCCTCCGCGAACGCGGCCTTTACTTCATGAAAGCGAAGCATAAAACCCACCCAGTACAAATCCCTTCATCGTGAATGCGAAGGTCCTTCCGCGTTCGCAAAGAAGGAAACCAGAACTGAAAAATCTAATTTCTTCCACTTGGCTCCCGGTGGTCCGAAACACACCCGACCCCTTTGGGACCTTGTCCAACTACACCAAAACGTCTATAAACATAATACGGACTTTCTAGAACTCTCGAAGCGCATAAAACAACAACAAACCCAATAATGACACCCCAAATTTTGCGTGCAACTATTCACAATATAGAACTATTCCCGGTCTCGGAATCCCATTTGGACCTCGATATCACCGAAACCTACCCCAAACCAAATTTAAAGAACTTCAAAGCCTTCAAAGAACCAACTTACACTATTAGGCACTGAAATGCTTCGAAGTCATCCAAAACTCGATCCGAATATGGGCCCAAGTCTGAAATCATCATATGAACATATTGGAACCGTCAAATCCCAATTCCGAGGTTGTTTACTCAAAACGTTGAATGAAGTCAAACTTAGCCTTTTTAGCCAACCTTAAGAAACCAAGTGTTCGATTTTAACCCGAACCCTTTCAAATCCCGAACTAACCATCCCCGCAAGTCATAAAACAGTAAAATCACATACGGAAAGTTTTGTTTAGGGGAACAGGGTTCTAGAAAGCAAAACAATCGGTCGTGTCGTTACATATCCTTAGAATATGTATGAAACAACAATAATGATAATTTCGTGAACACTGTTTCCAGGCACAATAATGATGAAATCAAAAAGCAAGAAAGTAAAATTATATTAAGCTTTGTATAGAATATAGTATATGTTTTGCAGAAAACACGTATCCTTTACAATGGTAACTAAGCTCACTATTTATAGTTATGTCTAGGGAAAGAGGTCCTAGGATCATGCCCTCCTTTAAGGAAACGATATTTATTTATGTATTGGAGTATAATTTGAATAATATCTTCTATTGGGTTTTGAAAAAAAATTAAATGGCTTGATTAATAGTCATTTTGAGTCAAATATCATAGGTTAAATATTGAAGATTTTTCTTTAATTCAACAATTAAGATGGAAAAATTAAGGCAAGAATAATATAAGTTAATTAATCTAGTCAAACAAAGAATATATAGTAGTTAAGCTATTCTTTAAGCAAACTTTTATATTGGCGCTCTTTCATGAATGTTATTTTTCTTTTGCATTTTTATTATAGAATGTGTTTAAATTAAGCGTTAAAATTGAACTAAAATTGAGCTTATTTGCTTTGTGAATGAAAGGCCTATTCGAATTAACTAAAAATTAACTGAATCGACCCATTATTCCTAATATGTCTTTATAGCTATTGACATGTATATTGTATGCATAACATGGTGGCACCCGCAACCTTCAAATCTTAGATCCGCCTCTGGTTAGACTGACTAGATTCCTTGAATATTTGTTGCTCTCGTGTGATAACTCAACCTATATGGGTTCATAAAATAAAAAAATAGATCCGGAATCGCTCAACGAAAGAGTCAGCTTGAATCTGTGTGAAGAAATATTGGAATTAGCAATTACTGAAAAGTTTCAAATCACGATTCGACGTAATAAATGCCTTGCAACTTTGAACTTGATTAATCAGATATTAGTGTTTGAAAACGGTTTTGTAGTTGATTTTAAATTTGAACGATCATGTATTAATTATCTGCTTTCTGTGATAATGTACGACAATCATATGGAAAGATCAGTTGGAATTCCCTGGGAAATTTGGGCCTGAGTAGCTGGCCCCCATGAAGTTGCACTAGTAATTTGGAGTAAAATAGTACAGGCTAGTCAATTTTCGGACTGGTCACTCAAAAATAATTAGCGTTTGTCAAGTCCTTTAAATATAGTCACTATTTTGCTGCAATAGAGATCGGTCCAGCATAATATATTGAAGATCGGTACACCTCGTATGAACTTCCAGCATATTATGCTAGAACTTCAACACGCGAAAAATTCCAGCATAATATACTGGAGATTCGAGCACATGTGTATGAACTTCCAGCATATTATGCTGGACCAATACACTTTACTGGAACTCCAGTATAATATACTAGAATTCCAGTATATTATGCTGGAGTATTTTTCGGATTTTGAATTGTGTTTTCATTCAGATTTATCTTTACGTCAAAAATCAAAATATTGATTATTTTGAAATTGTGGTTATAATGACCACTTGTAAATCTGACTATTTTTTAACTTCACCCTAATTTGGAGGCTCAAAGTCTTTGAGATTCACACATTTCTAGGCCCAATCTTAGGCCTTGATTGTTCTAAGCTTTAGCTATATCAATCTATTTGCCTCAATAATAATATTTGCCAAATGTTATAAACTAATGTACTCAATTTCAGAATCGTTCTTAGCATGAATCATGACTCAATTTGAGCAAATCCACATACCGCCTATTTTGAATTGGTTTCACTCTTATTTAGATTGTTGCTCAACATAAGATCTAATTTCAGATGTTACGTATGTTTGTGATTTGGCCGTTAATACTCTTCCAAAGACCTCATAAGAAAATTCAGAACGTGTACATATCCTTGTCAAATTAATAAAAACGGGAGGTAATCTTTAATAGATGATTTCCGTGATTACGAAGACGTGCCACATAATCTCAAGCATTAAAAAAACTAAGCAATTCGTGAACACCTGTAGATTGCTTTAGGCGCGGTTTAATATGTTATCATGATTATGTACATATTCGCATGATATAATTACGATTTTTAAAATAAATCGAAGTATGTGTTGGCGTGACTTTGGCAAAAAAATCATAACAAATAATAAAATGCTATTAATTGTGTACACGTACGCGTGATGAGATTTTTAGCGCACTCAACAAAATGGATCTACACAAGCATAATCTGTTTCAAAGATAAATCCATAACGCCATAATTAAAAGCGGTAAAAGGTAAAAACATGCATAGGTTCTAAAAATACGTAATTATTAAATAAGCCAAGTATGATTAAAGTGACCGTGCTAAAATCACAGAAGTCGGGAGTGCCTCACACCTTCTCCTGGGTTAACAGAACTCCTTACCCGGTCTTCTGTATTCACGGATCATAATTCAGAGTCAATTTCTCGATTTGGGATTTTAAAATAAATCGGTGACTTGGGACACCATAATAAATATTCCAAGTGGCACACTAATTAAATAAACAATCCCATTGCGAATCATGTCACTTTAATTGGAAAAACTCCCTATCCCTCGGGAAAAAGGAGGTGTGACATCTGCCATGAGGTGGATATCATTGCTCCTGATCTATCGAATCGAGTGACACTTCCCAAGGAAGGTTTTACATACTTTCCCACGTATCCCTTTACTTTGGGTGCGTTTTCTTTGAGCGGAGAGCTCATTTCCGTGATAGCAGAGTTTTGCCTTCGCTACCAAGTGTGCTTGGCACAGATACGTCCTTCTGTGTGGAGGACGATCGCCTGCCTTCGGCGTTTGTGCCAAGACACTGGAGAGGAACTAACCTTAGCTCATATGATGAATCTTTATCCTCCAAAATGTTCAACGGAGGAATGATAAACCTTTGCAAGCGTGGCCACCATACTTTGTTGTCTAGCATGGATGATGACAACGATCATGGATGGATGGAACGGTTCGTTACAGTTGCCACCAACGACATCATTCCAACAATGGCTTCACCCTTTCCGGTTGCTTGGAACCCTCTCGTAAGTTCTTTGTATAGTATTCTCCTTACTAGATATTCTTTTGTGGATGTATCATCTCTTCACCCTTTCACATGTTTCAGCAACTCGATGGATCCCACCGGTGGTGGAAGGTTTAGACAGGTGGGTTCACAAGATATTGGACATCACAATGACCGAAACTCGTTTATGGAAAGAACTGGCCCTTAAATACGGGTGGAAGGCCAAAAACCATGGTAAATTTAATTTATCTTGCTTCCACTTTTTGTATATGAAGAACTTGGTTGAACCCTTCTAACTTATTCACGAAATTAGGTCTACCCGCAGGCTCTGTTATTGTCCCCGAGGAGGACATTTTGGGTGATCCTAATGACGCAGCGACGCTGCTTCAGGAAGCACTTACTCGAACAGGTATCTCTCGGCATGTTTCATGTGGAAATACTTCTTTAGGGAATCCCTGACTGGAGGATAAACAAACAAAGAGAAGACATTCCTCCGCGGCTGGGGAAACGAAAAAAGGGGGCAAAGATTGATGCCCACGAGTCATTTCCGGTGACGATGATGACTGGTCCTCCTTCAGGGACGGTCATAGACATTGTGATGATCGATGATGATGAATAATATAGTGATGAGGGAGCTTCTTTACATAGAAGGTGACGATACTCATCATCTCAACATGATGCTCGACCTGTTGAGATAATTGTACCAACTGAAGATGACGTCTCGACACTTTGGGGGGAATTTGATTTAGTAGAATATGCCAACTCCCGCTTCCGGGCCCCAATTGTTGTAACCGGTGTTGCGGGGCTGAGTACCAGGTCCTTGCCGTCTTTGTTTTATGAGCATAAAAAAACTAGCACTGCATTTGATGTAGTTGTTCCTCATTCTTCAACTCCATCAGCTTTATCTCCACCTTCACCAACACAAGCAATTGCTACATCACTTCCATCTTCGCCCACTCTTCCACCAGCGGTTGCTACACTATCTCAATCAGGTGCACCTGACCACGAAGAAAGTGTTCCTCTTCCACAGTCCCTATATCACAGGAATTTGGAGAAAAATTATGTTGCCCCTTCTGAAGATCCGCAAAGGAAGAGGAGCATTAATCTTTCGGTCTCTACCACGTGCAACATGTTATCACGGTCGGTGGAGCTTGCTAACTACCTTGAAGCCTTTGGATTCAAAAAAGACTGGGAAAAGATTCATACACTCTCGGGAGAGTGTTTGTTGAATAATGATATGCACAACGTCACGACATTACGTTCCTTCCTTCCTATGTTATTTATTCTACTTTTGAATGAATGTATTCTACCTCTTCTTGTTTTCTAGGACAACTTTCTTGCTTCTGAGGGTCTTTAAAGATTGATTTGTGAAAAGGAAGAACTTACTTCTGAACGGGATCAGCTTTTGGCAGAACGGGACCAGACTGTTCTCCATCCATCGGAACTGGAAAACAAAGCTACTGAGGCTGTTGTTTTGGAAGCTCGTTTCTAGCAAAGCGAGCAAGAAGTGGTAACCCTTAGCCAAGAAATTGGACCGATGGGGTTAGATTTGATGAAGCCACGGCAAAATGGGATGAAGTCCAGAATGTCATTCTTACTGCAACCGATCGTGAGGCTGCCTCCACTCAAAGAGTGATTAACTTGGAAGCAGCCTTGAACCCCAAAAGCGAAGAGCTTGCTTCTATGGGGGCGAAACATGTGTAGTTCGAATAGAAGTACAAGAAAACTATCTAGCATAATAGGATCTTTAGCTCAACTATTCGCGAGCTCGAAGTCAGCCTCAAATCTGCTAGGTTCGTCCGGGAAAACCTTTCCCTCGAGGTTACTCAACTCAAAGAAGAACTTAAGCGTCGAGTAGTTTCCCTCACTGTTGAAAAACGTATTCCATGTATAGCATGAGGAGAAAAACCTTGGAAGAGGCCAAGGCTTATATCATTGACGTTAGATGCCGAAATTGCTAAGGCCCGAGAGCTTGAGTTGGCTGCAAAAAGTGGACTACCAGCGTAGTCTGAAGCTCTAGAATCTTCTGATTCCAGTTTCGAGTTTTCAAAAATTGAAGAGGGATCAGAGGCCGATGATAGTGAAGACTAAACTGAGGAAAACATTGAACCATCGGTGGGACCACCTACTTCTACCGGGGATGCGGATACTTCTCTTCCTCATGGTTCCAGAGACGCTGTAGTTTAGCTTTTTCTTTCTTTTTCCATTTTGTACTTTTATCATTTTGTGCGTCCTTGTAAATAAGACATATTGTTTGCTCAAGTGTTGTTTGAGTCTTACTTTTGTTTGAATATTCATGCAAGTCTTTAACTTTTGCACTTTCTCAAGTATTATGTGCATGTTGTTCTTTCTGCGCTCTATTATGTCTAATCTCGGATGCCTTTTCTATGAAGCATTTTGGTTGCGAGTATTATCCCTTTTACATGAGGGTTTCCATGAGTATTTGCGCAAACTTGCTTTTTGAATCCTTTTCGTATGAGGCTTCGTGTCTATTTTTACCCGATGGCATTTTAGATTCTGGGCATTGATTCTTCCGGAACCAACCCTTTAATGCTAGGGTTTTTATAAGAGAGGGCCCTTTTATGTTTACGGTGCTCTTGAAGAGGACGTCTCCTATTCATTACGGCACTAACATTTGAAGTACTTGTTTAACTTTCAAATGACAAAGTTAGCTCATCGTTTAGACAAGAAACAAGATAAAAGCAAAAGGATTTCATTTCATTCCTTCTATTTTCAGAAATTACATAAGAATTTTGCTATGCATAAAAGAAATTGCCATTACTTGTGTCTATCTTGTACAACTTATTTTTACGGGGCTGGTTGCGCAGTCCCCAGTCCATATGATGCACTTTGTTTTCGGATTTTTGTTCCCGATTAACGTGGTAGTCATTGTCGCAGTATGTTTCTGAATTTTTGTTCCCGGTTGATATAGCAGTCATTGTTGCCGTATGCTCATATCATTCCCTTCCCCAGGGTTTGAATGCGAAGAATGCGGATTGGAACAGTGGAAGTCTAATGTTCCACCAATGAATTTCTAGGTAATCCTTCACTCGGCGACATATCTTGTTTCCCCTTAGGAATCCATGACATCGAGCAAAAGAATACCTAACAGTCCTTTGGTGGTTTGTGCTCGTGAATGGTCGAGTAACCTCTTTCTGGTAGTAAACTTAACTTCTCGATGGAAATTTGCTATCAAACCAAAGATTACCTAATCGTCCCCGAGTGGAAGCTTGTTCGTTTGCCTTGTATCAAAGGTCTGATCATTGTTGTCTTCGTAGTATGCTTCCTATCGCTGCCTCATTAAAAACCTTGACAGAAAATCTTAATTGGGACAAAAACAGAACGAAGGAAAAAAGTGTGCAGCACATATTTTCCGTTTGAGTGTTGTTCACCAGCAATAATATCTTTTGAGGTGTGCCACATTCCAGTTGCTGGGCAACTTGTCTCCATTCTAGTTATCCCACTCGTATGAACCTTTCCTAGTGACAGATGAAATATGATAGGGACCTTCCCATGTTGGACCTAGCTTTCCCGCGCTGAGCTCCCCAGTATTTTGTGTTTACTTTCCTTAGAACCAAGTCTCCTACTTTGAAAAAATGGAAGTTGGCTCTTCGGTTATAATATCGTTCCATCCTCTTCTTTTGAGCTCCCATTCTTATATGCACCAAGTCCCGGCGTTCCTCGAGCGGTTCCAAGTTGATTAGCATTGCTTCGTTGTTCGATTCTTGATTTGTCTGAGAATATCTCAAATTGGATTCTCCCACTTCGACTGGTATTAGGGATTCAGCACCGTACACGAGGGAAAAAAGAGTTTCTCCTGTACTTGATTTGGCCATTGTTCGGTAGGCCCATAAAACTCCGGGCAATTCTTCGGGTCATTTGCCTTTTGCTACTTCCAACCTTTTCTTGAGGTTTTGAATGATCACTTTGTTTGTTGACTCCGCTTGACCGTTTACGCTCGGATGATAAGGCGAAGATGTGATCTTCTTTATGTTCAAGTCTTAGAGGAACTTTGCAGCTTATGCACCAATTAATTGTGGGCATGATATCTCTTTTGGTATCCTAACCTGCAAATTATTTTTTCCCACAGGAAATCAACCATTTCACGTTCTTCGGTCTTCTGATAAGAACCTACTTCCATCCATTTAGAAAAATAATCAGTAAAAATTAAAAGAAACCCTACCTTTCCGAGAGCCGGTGGCACTGGCCCAACGATGTCAGTACCCGATTTCATGAACGGCCATGGGGATAGAACGGAAGAATCTGCACCTGAGTGATTGTCGCATATCCCTTCGTGGACTTCTCTCATGACACAATCGGCCTTTGGTTGCCTAAGCACCAGGCCAACATGCCTAAAGACTTTCTACGTAATTGGTTTTTCTTGAAGCTATAACATGCAGCTTTGGCGCGTAACGCCCGTGATGCTTTGGGGTCATCGGGAAACTTTCCGTGCTCGAGGTAGTTGATTATTTCATTTCTACAGTCCTAGACCAAATTAGCCGAATTTACCTCATAGTAACCATTCATATCCAGGACTGAGCTCATTAGTTGTACCACCGCTACGAACTCCAATCCCTTTATTTTCATCAAAGATCCTAAGTTTGCTAATGCATCTGCTTCTACATTATCCTCCCTCGGGATATGAGTAATTCACCACTCCCCAAATCGTTCCAAAAGAGCATGGACCTTTACCACATATGCTGCAAACGTTCTTCTTTAGTATCAAAGATCCTGTAGACCTGATTTACCACCAGTTGTGAGTCACATTTGATTCAACCTCGGAATTGAGTCCCCGGGCCAATTCGATCCCTAAAATCAAAGCTTTATACTCCGCTTCATTGTTGGTTAAAGGGATCGTTCTGATGGCTTGCTCTAAGGTTTCCCCCGAAGGCATGATTAAGACTATTCCGAGCCTGGACCCTTTTACGATTGAAACTTCGTCACTAAATAAGGTCCAAAGCCCCCGATTCCGACACCATTACTTCCTCCTTGGTTGCCAGAGGTAGCAGTCCCGAACTAAAATTGGCCACGGAGTCAGCCAAGACTTATGATGTAATCGTAGTCCTCGGTTTATATTCTTTGTCGAATTCACTAGTTTTGATGGCCCACTTGGCCAATCTTCCCGAGAGAAACTATTGGGTGGCATTAAAAATAGGGCCTATGATTCTGAGCGACAACCACGACATCTAAGGCCAGCTTTTCTTAATGTAGGTAGCGAGTTTCTGCTCCTGTTAAAATATTTTCTAACGTAATAAATAGGAAATTGTGTATCTTCGTCCTCTTGGACTAAAATTGCACTAACCGCATCTTCTGAAACCGCGAGGTAGGCTGGCAACATTTCACCTTCTTTTGGTTTCGAAAGAAATGTAAGGCTTGATAAGTTCAGGTCCCTCAAATCCTGTTGGCACTCTGGTGCCCATTCGAGATTCTTCTTCTTTTTTAGCAACGTGAAGAATCGATAACATTTTTCGACGACCGGGAAATGAACCTGCTTAAATTTGTTAGCCCTCCTGCGAGTCTTTGGACTTCCTTTACGTTTGACAACTGATCCGGGATATCATTTGTGGCCTTGATTTTGTCCGGGTTTACCTCAATTTCCCTTTGAGAGTCTAGAAACCCCAAGAACTTACTAAAGTTGACCCCGAATGCGCACTTTTTGGAGTTGAGCTTCATGGTGTTCTTCCTCAGGATGTCGAATATTTCTTGTAAATGCTTAAGGTGGTCACCTGCATTCAATGACTTAACAAGAATACCGTCAATATAAACTTCCGTGGTTTTTCCTATTATTTGTTCAAACATTTTATTTAGCTGTGATAAGTGGCTCCGATGTTTTCAGCCCCCCGGCATTACATAGTAACCATATGTACCAAAATTTGTTATAAACGAAGTCTTTTCCTGATCTTCCGTGTTCATCTTAGTCTAGTTGTACCCAGAATAAGCATCAAGGAAACTCATCAACTAGTGCACGGCCGTGGCATAAATCATTTGATCGAGATTTGGAAGTGGAAACGAGTCTTTCGGTGCGCCTTATTAAGATCTTTATAGTATACACACATACAAAATTTATTGTTCTTATTAGGAACTACTACTACGTTGGCTAGCCAGTCTGGATATCTTACCTCTCTAACCGAAATGATTTTAAGCAAGCGGGTTACCTCTTCTTTGACGAATTTATTCCTGGCCTCAGCAATAGGGCACTTCTTCTATCGCATCAGTGGTACGTCGGGATCAAAGCACGACTATTTCCATCGGGATACCTTTCATATCCTCGTGCGACCATGCAAAACAGTCAGTGTTAAGTTTAGGGAATTAAATAAAACCAGACCTAAGCTTGGGATGCAATCTTGTACCCAAATGAAATTTCTTTTCTAGGAATTATTCGAATAATTCCACTTGCTCTAGTTCCTCCACCATGGATTTTGTTGCGTCTTTTTCTTCTGGAACTTGGAAATATCTCGACACCTGGTATTATTTTGATGGCTCTACCTCTGGGATAAACTCTTCTAGCTCGGGAATGGGAGTTGGTTCCTATAATTGTTATTCCATGCGCACCTTCTCTTTGCTACTGGAAAATAAGATTGCATTCATCTCCCTCGCTGCCAGTTGATCACCTCTTATCTGCTTGATTCTTTGGGGCATTAGAAACTTCAGCAATTGGTGATATGTCGAAGGTACAACTTTCATCTCGTGCAACCATGGCCTTCCTAAGATGATGTTGTATACCATATCACCATCTACTACTTCGAAGAGGGTTGTTTTCATTACTCCTTCAGCATTCGTGAGCAGCAAGATTTCTCCCCCGGTCGTTACGCTCGGAAGGTTGAATCAAGCGAGGAGTTTTGTTGCCGGAATAATGCTTCCGGCGAGTTTAGCTTGATCCAATACTCTCCATTGAATGATATTTTCCAAGCTTCCTGAATCCACCAGAACACGCTTAATTTTAAAATCAAACACATTTAAAGAGATTTCCAATCCGTTGTTCTGTGGTAACACCAATCCGTTTGCGCCTTCCTCTATGAAAGTAATATCGTCTTCCCAGAGTCTTCTACTGTGAATTATCGATACTTTCATCTTCTTTGTCACCGAGAAGGTGACACTGGTAATCTCGTCCCCCCTCCCCCCAAAGATCATATTGTTCGTTTGACGGGAGGCCTCTTCTCCTGCTTTTGTAGGTTCCGCGTTGTCTCTGTTGCGACCATAGTTGATCTTAGCTCGATCACTCAAGAATTATCGGAGCTGGCCATTCTTCAATATCGTTTCCACCTCTTCCCTGAGGTGTTGGCAGTCCCTTGTCAGGTGACCGTTCGTCCCGTGGTATTCGCACCATAAATTGGGACCCCTCTGGCTAGAGTCGGACCTCATATGTCTCGATAATCGTGCCACTTTAATATTCATCATGGCTAACACCAGTTCCACTACACTAATGTTGAAATTATATTCTAATAACCTGGGGTAAGAAAGATCCCGAGACCCCGACATTTCTTTATCTTGAAGTGATCTACTGTTTCGACCACAATCAATCCCTCTGTCAATGGTGAACTTGTTTGTTGTTAGAAGATTTATTCCACGGCATTCGGTCCACTTGTAGGGTAAGAATCGACCCCTCAAAGTCTGCCTATCAGCGTCGTAGTCATCCTTTGATTTTTCTTTGCTCTTCTCTTGTCCTTTGGCCAATGATGTCGAACCGATCTGGTCATCTTCGATCCTTATCTTTGACTCGTACCTGTTGTGAACATCTGCCCAGGTTGTTGCTAGAAACTCAACCAGGCTCTCTTTTAGACATCTGAACTTCGTGGATTCAATCCTTTGGTGAATGCTTCTGCTGCCCACTCATCCGGGTCGGCCGGGAGAAACATTCTTTCTTTTTCGAATCGGGTAACACTCACGTAATAATTCAGACTCTCCTTGTGCAATCCTGAATATGTCGGCCTTCCAGGCTTGCACCTTCTTGGCCCCGGCGTGAGCTTTAATTAAAGAATCCGCGAGCATCTCAAAGGATTCTATGGAATGCTCGAACAATAGTGAATACCACGCTAAGGCTCCTCTCGTGAGACTTTCACCAAAAAATTTAGCAACAGACATTTAATTTCGTGAGGAGCTAAATCATTTCTTTTCACCATTATTGTGTAGGTAGTAATATGCTCATGTGGGTCTGAAGTTCCATCATACTTTAGAATTTCAGGCATTTTAAACCACTTAGGGATTAGTTCTGATGATGCACTCGGTTTGTACGGTGATTGAATATACTTCTTCAAGTTCGGGCCCATCAGTACTGGTGGTGCGCCCGGAATTTGATTCATGCGGGTATTCACTTTTCTCAAGAACCATAAAAGCTCATATTTGAATGAATCGTTCTCGTTGTTAAGACCGGGCATGTTCACCCCAGCCTCATCGATGCCGACTTCACCCTTGGGGGTGTTGTTATCAACTATCTGCATTGTTTGGTTTGCAGGAGAAACAAGAGGAATTGGATCACGTCTGTTTGCGTTATTCGAGGCTCCCGATAGTGCTTGCTTCAATTCTGTCATAACTTGATCATGTCGCGTGAGATGGCCTAAATGATTGCATGCTGCTCTTGCAGGATCCTCACAGCATCTGCCGCATGCTCCTCATCTGCATCATCGGGAGTGGTCTCTCGAATTTGTCAAGGGTACCGCATGTCATGCACCGATGTGGAATCATTTCCCTCATTGCGAGTATCACTAATTGAGTCCTCGAAATGAGGTTGATCCCCTCGAATTTGGAGGTTGTGTGCATCGTTAATAGTGTTATCTGCAATTTTTTTGTGATTTTTTTCTAAGACAAAACAATCAAAACACATTAATAAAGAAGGAAAGGATCAATTTAATTGCACGATTGTCTAGGCCCCATGGTGGCCGTCAAGATGTTTACCCATAAAACAGTACAATTGAATTTATACATGGTTTCTAGACAAGTGTACTAATTTGATCCTGAAATAATACAATAATTGAAGAAATATGCAATACTTAGCCTTAGAATATGGACGAAACAACAATAATAATAATTTTGTGAACACTGTTTCCGGGCACAGCAATGATGAAATCAAAAGGCAAGAAAGTAAAATTGTATAAGCTTTGTATAGAATATAGTATATGTTTTGCCAGAAAATTCATGTCCTTTGGTAACTGAGCTCACTATTTATAGCTATATCTAGGGAAAGAGGTGCTAGGATCGTGACCTCCTTTACTGTCAATTATGAGGGTCATTGATGAAGATGTACCGGTGAATATAATTCCAAACTTCTCTGTAACGGACCATCACTCTTGATGCTACAGAATATTCCTTAGTAAATGCTACTGGGTGCAAAGCAATTAATACACATTTATGAACGTTATCCTTTCCGGTGATAATCAGAGTGGTTGCGTTCAGTCCTCAGCCATCCCATCTCGGATTCCACGTGTCCTCCTTTTATTCAGTCACGTGTCATATCATATTTTACCATATACACTATTATTTCTGTGTTACCAGTTACTTAATATGGTTACATTATTACGTGATTTTTTATTAGCTTGCCACCTACTTTATATTCTTATCTGCTACTTCTATTATAATATACTATAATGTGTGTAATTTTTCTTTCACTTAACACTATCTTTATCCCCCTCTTTCTAAATTATTCTCCCAGTAAGTATGATGATTTATTTAATTTTCTCATTTGGTGTTTTATTCTATAATAGACAAAAATAAAAGTTCTTATGATCAAACTATATAGTACTTCATCGAAATATTAAAATATTTTAATATTAAATTTTTAGTAATTATTATTTTTGTTGAAAACTTTAGCCTTTAAAAAATCATTTAATTGTATACTTGTTTAAAATTCAAAAAACTTAGTTCTAAAACATGCACTTTGGATTATTCATTATGAAATAAATAATTTATAAGATATAGTTACATTCTGAACTTTAGGTTTATAACCTTAAAATATATTTATCTTCCACTCACTAAAAAGTATTGAATTTTTAAAATAAATTAAAATTGCATTGTAGACATTGAAAATTTGTCAAATTAGTGCATACAAAATTTGGACTAGAGCCTCTACAAGATGAGCCCATTAGGATTACTTTGTGGTTACTCGACCCGAATCATAATTCATGCTTATAATTAAAGTTACATATGTCCTTCAAATATCATCTCAACAATTTCATAAATTCTCGGAATATGCACAATGAGATTAAATATGATCTCCGAAATTCCATAAAACTCTTGGATTATTCATTAAGAGATCAAAGACATGTCAAATATGTTTTGCTCAAAGTTCTAGCAACATTCAAGACTCAAATGGAGTGTTGTTATAAACTTCTTGATCATCAAATGCATCAAAAAAGATGCATATTATCCGACGTTCGAGAAATACACCATCAAGGCCCTCGAATTACGGATAACAAATCGGAGGAAGAATTAACGGAGAAACAGAGTTGTTTATCAATCATTATAGTTGTTTGTGATTACAGGGTTTTTTTTTCTACACAAATATATTGCAAACAATTTTGCACGCCCAAGGATCAGTTTTGCCCTTCATCTCTTCCTCTTGCAAAACAAAAACTACAAGTTTCAAAATTATCCGTTGCGATAATTGAGTACTTCAAGTCTCGTCTTCAAGTTTCGAAAAGTCTACACCCCGAAAAATCTTGAAGTATGGGCACTTGTAGACGTCGAACTTTTAACGGATCAACCTAAATCCTAAATTCAAGATGCTACAAGACAACTCTTGAAATTCTAGGAGTCTATTAGGGTTGCTTGGAGGCTACTCTACCAAAACCCTAACTTGGAGGCTACTTTACCTCAACTCTAGGTCACTCCTATAAAAAGGATTACATATTCACTAAAAGAATATCTCGTAAATGATGATCATCTCAGCAATTCCATAAACTCCAGGAATATGTACAAAGACATCAAATATATGATCTCCAAAATCCCATTAAATTCTTGAAATATTCATTAAGAGATCAAACACATGATAGGTCTTGCTCAAAGTTCTGGCAACATTCAAGATCCAAATAGAGTATTGCTACATGCTTCTTGATCACCAAATACATCAAGAAGATGTATATCATCATACGTGCGAGAAATACACCGCTAAGACCCTCGAATTATGGATAACAAATCAGAGAAAAAAATCAAGGGGTAAACAGAGTTGTAACCTGCAATGTTTATCAATAAAATCTTTTTTCGTGTATAGTTGTTTGTGATTGCACACAAATTTATTGAAAATATGCACATAGATTACGGTAAGATATATTCTTCTCACTCGTTATTCTTCTGACTTAATAAGTGATTTTTTTAATGTTTTCACACAGATTAAGAAAATCGACTTTTAGTATTGGTTCGCAATAAAATTGACCATTTTAACCTTTACTATCTCTTCATGTAAACACTCCTAACACATACTCCAACACTATTTACTCCAAATATAAGAAAAAAATAATTTATTCATTCTTAAAATCAAAAAAAGTCACTTATTTTGAACCACAAAAAAATGTCAAAAATCACGTATTGTGAACAGGAAGGAGTAAAGAAATAAAGGGATGTAGAAAGATGATAATAATTCATACTTCATCTATTCACATTTAATTGCCAAGTTCGGTTTTTTACACATCTTTTAAGAATATATTAATAAGAAGTAATTGGCTAATCTAACCTTATTAGTACTTCGTTAATCTTTGACCACATTAAAACTATTTTCAAGTAATAACTTAACTCTATGTACGTGTCTCTCCTTTTATGTCAGATTTTATGAAAGACTCATGAATCATGATGCATAATAATAAAGTAGTTTTTGCATTGTAAATTCAAATATTTGGACCAAGAATTTTTGCAAAATGTATACTTCATGATAATTAATCATTTTTTAACTTTCTTGAATAACTAATGCTAAGGGTAAAGTTCAAAAAAAAAAAATATGTTCTTGATTTTCTATAATTAAGACAAATATTTTTGAATAACTATTTTAGTAAACATTATAACCAAACGAGGACAGAGGGGCTACTAATGTGTGATTAGAAGAATAATAGAAATAATTAAGGGAAACGTGCACCAAACCATATGCTTTTAAGCTAATAAGGTCAGTAAACAACCAGCCATAGACACTTAATCGTGTGGGAGTCATCTTGTCCCACTCAGCCTTGTCTTGAAAATTAAACAAACTTCTTGAGTTCCGGCGAAGGTTCAGAATATATTGAGGGAGTAATTTGGTTTAATATTAAACAAACTTCAGCAGCATTATGTTCTTTAATTCAAGGTTTCAGGGCTTTCTATCAGATCCTTTATTCTGTATATGATCTCAACACGACAAGTGTAATTCATTTAAGCATGATACAATCGAAATTAATTTTTTGGCCAGTAACAAATAAATAAAAAATATAAGAATATTTAACCTAAATAGTTGTTCATCCAATCGTTTAAATTAAAAATTACTAACAGATGCATATGTATAATCAATATATAATATATGCATAATCTAAAGTAAACAGAGAATCCGACTAGCTATTCTCGTAAAAATCCCAAAATAATGTAGCAGTAACAGTAGCCAGTGAACACGACATGAGTCGGGGTGTCTTTTTGCTAAAATGAGTCAACTTTTAATTTGTATTCAAATGAGAGCTGATATTTGCGGCAAACGTTAAATCATGTAGAGATCGTATTAAAATTTTCACCAAGGAGTTAATTCTTTACTTCTAACTTTCTGAGTCAAGTTTCGATGATTTTAAAGTAATGACGACTTTCTCGACTTATTTATATCAGCTTTCCATCATTTCTTGCTTCACTTATAAGAAATATTGGAATATTTGCTTATCATGTAAAATCGTGTAATTTCTTCTGTGCAGAACTGACAAGGAAAGGCACAGAATATGAATGCACTTCCTGTGAAAATCGAAGTGAAATCACATGGCTCACTCTTAGCAGAGTCGTATACGGGACTTAAATTATGTGGGTTTAACTTTTAAGATTTTTGGTATTGTACCCGTTATATTTTGTATTTGTAAAGTCATGGATTTAGACCTACAATTTATTGCAATTTTACACATACATCTATGTTACGCGATGAAAATACTAGGTTCTGATAAACCAGTGGCGGAACTGTACATCCGCCTCAAACTCTTGGGGAGACTTAAATGAATTTGTTTACCTTGAAAATGGTATTAACAATTAAGATTGATTTTGTGGTTCTAAAAATATGTGATTTATCCTAATACTAGTTAGTAATCAAGAAATGGTAAGTGTAAGTAAGGAAAGTAAGATATGCAAACCGAAGTTGTCAGAATACTGGGGCCTCGAGATCACTGGAACTGGGAGCCTCGAGGTCAGATTATAGTAATAAATGAAGAACAATAATAAATATAGCTGAGAGACAGTGTTGAGCACGAGGAAAGCAGGGAATGTTCTTATTGCAGTAAATGTTCATCTGTGTTACAAAATGATAGGGATCCCTTTATATAGGAGGGGAGAATCCCAACATAGTACATGTTAATTATGACAAAGAAATGCTATTGCTACAGCTGTATAACGGCTTAATACGGACTTGTACTATCTCTTGCAGACCTTATGAGCTCTAACCACGTGTCCTTGGGAGTTTTTCGCATTTCCATGACGACCATCAATTTTTATACTGTCTCGAGGTATGTTGTGATGAGCCTCTGATATACTCTCTCGAGGGATGTACCTTGGGGTCGAACTTCAGACTCTGTTTCGAGCCTCTTGAGATCGGGCTTGGAATGCCATAGAGGCCTTAAAATTGGACATCTCCGATTTTGACCGTATACAGATAGTCGTCCCGTTTCGTAGAGTGAAATGATAAGAAACGATTTTGAGTTCTTGGCTCTTCGATATCCCCTTAGTGACGTCAGCCACGTGAAGTCAACAACTGATGTGACAGAAAGGTTGTACAGAGGTCATGTCAACACGGTTCTCGAAAAGCCCACGAACCGCTATTGGACGCCCTTTCAACTCCTCCAATACGCTTAGAGGACCTCTATAAATATTTCAATCTTTCACCTTTCATACGTTTACTCTTTACAACATCTTCAAACCCTCGCTAATACTTTTCTGCATTCATCCTTTTTCTGCGTTCATTTCTTCGCCAGTTTCTTCTTCTTTTGTGGTAAGGGCTCTGTGTGAGAGCTTTGTAAATGTATTCATGTAAATATGTCTTTTGGAATACAAAGAATCTTCTTATTTCACTCTTACTTTGCATTAATGCCTTCTATGTTCCGCCTTTAAGTGTTTATCCGAAGGTCGAACTCGATCTTTACCTCAAATCCCTCGAGCTCGAATTCGAGCTCGGGCTCGGCGCAACAGAGACCCTTAAAATCGGGTTTCTTCGATTTCAATCGCTTACCTTTATTAGGATGGATTGGTAAAAAATCGATTTAACTTCTCGACCTTTTGAGATGTTCTATGATGGCATCATTCTTATGACGTGACCGCGAAGTGACTGCAGTGGCCCGTCGGTACATTTCCCCAAATTGCTTCGTCAGAGCTGATTGACTATCAAAATTAATGAATAGTCGCCGTTCTTCTCTTATGTATACGTTCTTTCCCTTTCATTAAGAACTTTATTGCTTTGTGCAACCATCATCCTCTATAGAGTTCCTTTCTTCCACTAGTTCTTCTGTCGTATCAGTTTAAATCTCTCGTCATAGTTTTCATCTCTCCTTTCTTGTTTTAAAGAAACCATGGCTACCATATCTAAATCCGTTCACCAGGAAGAGGGAAGCCCCACCTCTGCTTCCCGCCCGGCCGGTGGTACACCGCCGGCGCTTAGTGAACTAACCTCGAACTGCTTCGCCTTGAAGAAAGATTTCACGATAGAGAAACCCCAAATGTCCCTGGCCATCGAGAACACGCATCGAGGTACATTTGATCAATCGAGGAGAGACACGTCGAAGCTGTGAGGAGAGACTGTGGATGGGGAGAAAAATTAGCACTACAGATACCCTCTCGGGAAGAAGATATTATGGCCCATGTAGAGGGGTTTCTGAACGTGTATACGTACCCCTTTTCGTTGGGTCCCCTCAACCAACTCGTGCTCGAGTTCTGTCGAAGATATCGAGTTACTTTGGCTCAGATCTCTCTGTCTTTCTGGAGGATTGTGCTGATGATGAGATTTTTTGATAAAAAGGCCGAGCTTGAGTTTACTCTTAGTCGCCTTATTAGGTTGTATCGCCCTCTGCATTTTCGAGGTCTAATTAAACTACGACGCCGATCCACCAAGCCCTTCTTTGCCAGCGGCGACAAGGACAAGGATCAGGGATGGATGGGTCGGTTCATTCGAGTGAGGATTGTTGACAATATTCCTGCGGAGTTCCTGTCGTTCCCCGAGGAATGTAATTTCAAACGTAAGGAATATGATGTACTTTATTACTTTTGTTCTCAATTTTGCCAGACTTCATAAGAACGTTCCTTTTTCCCCTTCCACAGCGGTCTCGTGGATGCCCGATGCGGTCCTCGATCTCGCGGACCTGATTTGCAAATTGGCAGCTTCTTCGACCTACGACGAACGCAAGTGGCGAGATTTGTCGAAGGGAAAATGGGAGGCAAAAAACCATGGTATGTGCTATGTAGTTCCTCTCTTAAGGAATACCTTTCTTTATGTATATTAATTTCTCTGCGGCAGGCATCGGTGAGTTTTCTGAGATGAGACTGTCCCCTCTCGGGGAGGAGGAATGGCCTTCGGCTTCAGAGCCAAAGAAGGACAATAAAATGAAAGGATCCTCGAGGACGAGGATATTCACAGCAAAGCAGGACCCGCCCGGAGGCGCGAGGAGGATGCAGCTATCAACGAAGATCTTATATTCGTTGGTCGATCTGTGGATAGTGACATTGTCGAAGAGGACGGTTCTACGTTGATGGATCAAACCAGGAGGCCTCCCGAGGCCGTTAAGCCCGCTGGACTCGAGGCCCCTAGCCTCGAGGGAGAGGCTCCAAAAGACAAGAGGGGCAAAGGCCCTGATTTGGCGGCTGGTTGTGAGACGTCGAAAAGTACTCCGAAAGGGATGGGCTCTGTCGCACCTTTGCCCAATCAGAGCACCTCGGGTGTTTTTCCTGAGGCCAAGATAGCAGGTCCTTCACCATTATTCCCATCTTCCTCCAAAGATACCACGATGGATGCTTGGAGCCAAAGGTCGCCCAAATTAGGCGGAGTCCCGAGTGAAAATGACTCCTTCCAAGGTTTTACCGGGGCCGCTGAGGCCGAACCAGTATATGTAAACTCGACCTTTAAGGAGGCTCAACGAATCTGTTCTGTGGTGAGTTTTTTAGATGGCATTATAACCTTTTTAACTTCATACTTTATTCTTTTTTCTAACTGGGCCTTCTTTTTCGTAGGCCTTTGACAAACTTAAGGCTGAGTTGCTTCACTGTGAGGCCAAGTTGCATAGGTCCTCGAACGGGGAGAAATCCTGCAGGCTTCTTTGTGATAAGAAGGCAAGAGAGCTGATACACCTTCGATTAGAGTTGAACCGATGTCATGATTACGAGGACGACCTCGAGAAATAGGTAACTTCTGTTTTGAAGGAATTTGGGCTTCCTCTCCCATCTTCGGAGGCTAATAATTCGATATCTCAGTTACAGCGGAAGATCGAGATGCGGGAACGCCTTCAGGGCGAGGTCAACCAGGTCAATTCTGAGTTCAGCGAATTGAATGCACAGATGGATGTCCTTGTTGCGGCCAGAAAAAATGCTTTGGCTAAGTTTCTGCCCTCTAGATTCAACTCTGTAATGCTCAAGATAGCAAATCGATTCAGGCGAGCAGGATAGCTAAGCTTGAAACCGATCTCTTGAAGATGAAGGCCGAAGTTGTAGAGGCTCGAGCCGAAGCCGAAGCCGAAGAGGTCCGAGTAAAGGCCGATAGGAAGGTAGCCATCCATCTAAAAGTAGCTATTGATGCTCAGATGGAGTTGAGGGGGGCTTCTGATCGATAGAGAAGAAGCAATGAGTATGCCCGATGCAGATCCCGGATGGAAACCCTCGAGGAGATTCATGCTAAGGGCTTCGATCTCTCGGAGGAGATAGAGCAAGCCAAGGCAGATGAGTTTGACGCCAACTTCCTCGTTTCTTCCGGTGATGAAGCCGATGCTGAAGACAATGAGGAAGAGGTCGGTGTCCCAAGGGAGCTTGTGAAGACATAGTCCCCGAGGGGAAAAAGACTAAGTCCCCGAAGATAGACTAGGTTTTTCTTTCTTGATTTTTGTAAAGGGATCCCTGCGGGGGTGTTGTAAATGTATCTTTGTGCCATCATTATATAAAAAACCCTTTGGTTTTATCTTTGTATAAATTTCCAACTTGCTCGTGTCTTTGTTTTGTCTCGAATTTTGATACTTGTCAAAAATCAGTCCGATATGTTGGACTTAAAATAAAAACCCTTAGGTTTCTGTGCTTGATGAACAATCGTTAATGGTTGACCGTTTAGGGTTCGATCCTCGAGTTAAGTTTTGACTCGGGACTATCGATCCTTAGGTTTTAAAACATTGGCCCTTAGGCTATTTTTTATTTTGGCCATTCGGTTCTTTAGAACGGCCCTTAGGCTTTTTAGGTTGGCCCTTAGGCTCGTTAGGTTGTGTCACGACCCAAAAATCCTAACATGCCATGATGGCGCCTATCGTGGAACTAGGCTAGCCAACCATCACTTTACTACGCATTTGTTCAATTATACGAGTTCACAATTCAACAATAAGCATGCAACCATAGCATCAAATAATATAATTAAGTCTTAGCGTTCCCATATTAGCCTAAACCAACCTTCCAAGAACTGGAGTCAATAGTCATGAGCATCTAAAAATAAATAAATCTAAACTCTGCTAAAACTATAATATATGTCTCTGCATCAAATGCTAAAGCTAGATAAGGAAGGGAAGTGGAGAAGCTGTGGATGCTGAACAGCTACCTCAAAATCCTGTGAATCTGCAACTACAAGCAAGGACAGCTACTTCTCCCGACCGTCACCTGAATCTGTGCACAGAGGCACAGGGAGTCTTTATGAGTACGCCAACTCAGTAGTAATGAAAATAAATCACAGTCTGAGAATTATAAAACACACAGTACAGATACACAGTTTCACAAAAACCCAGTAAAAACACCAAGTCACCATGTAGTATTCATCAAATAATTAAGTTCGAAATTAGTTTCCAGAAATCCTTTGAAATGAGTGTAATATCAGTGTATCTCAGTAAAATTCTCAGCAAAACCAGTTTGAAAATGAAGTAAGTCATAGTTCGAAATCTTAGTAAAAATCATCATAAATCTGTCCCTCGGGCCAAAGTCATTTCTCATAACAGTTGCCCTTAGGCATTCCCTCAATCACTCAGTATCGATCATCACTCAGTATCAATCATCACTCAGTATCAGCCCCGGGGGCAATCATCATCACTCAATATCAGCCCCGCAGGCAATCATCATCACTCAATATCAGCCCGCGGACAATCATCATCACTCAATCGGTACTGACGCTCACTGGAGGTGTGTACAGACAACGGAGGGGCTCCTACGGCCCAAGCGCTATAACATCATAAGGCCTGAAAGCCTTCTCACCTCTTTTATAAGGCCTGGAAGCCTCCTCACCTCACCGGCGCTCACTGGAAATGGGCTAAGACTCCGAAGGGGCTCCTACAGCGCAAGCGCAATAACAACATAAGGCCTGGAAGCCTCCTCACATCACTCATAAGACCTGGAAGCCTCCTCACATCACTCATAAGGCATGGAAGCCTCCTCACATCACTCATAAGGCCTGGAAGCCTCCTCACCTCACTCAGTCAGACACTCTCAGTTTGCTCTTAGGCCATAAACAAACCGGGTTCTCGACCCAAAACAGTGTTTCATTTTTCAATAAGTAGTATCAAAATACTCTGAGTGTCAAAACCATTTATCAGGAAAAGACTGAGTGTAAATCACAGCATATCAAGTGAGGAAACACAGTAAAACAGTCCCCAAGGGGTAAACAAGTTGGCACTAGGCCCCAAATATGGCTTACAGCCCAAAACATATCATAACATATAAATAATAATTAAGCATAAGCTTAGAAATTGGTTTCGCAACTCAATAGTTGCCCAAGTAGGGAGTATATCTCCAAAGTTTCCACCTTTGCATTTTCAAAACCCGTGAAGGGTGCATAGTCCGGGGTTTCATACCCTCAGGACAGGATTTAAAGACATTACTTACCTCAAAACTAGCCTGAAACTACTTCGCAATGTGTTTGCCTCTCGAATCAACCTCCGAAGGCTCCAAATCTACCAATTTCAGATTTTTATCATCGGTATATGCTTAAGGAATAAATTCCAATTGAAAAATATCGAATTTTCCGAAATTGGTCAAAACCCGACCCCTGGGCCCGCGTCCCAAAACTCAGAATTTTTTATACAGAAGTGTTCTTCGTTCTCTCACGAGTCCGTACATATAAAGAACACCAAAATCAGAGTCCGTTTGACCCCTCAAATCGACCCCTAAAGGTCTCAAAATCTTAAGCCCTAAAACCCAATTTTTCTACTGATTTTCCATGACTTTATACTGGTTTTATGTTCTATAATCGTCCATAATCGAGTGTTAATGATCAAAACACTTACCTCTATGAAGAACATTGATTTTCCCCTTCAAAACTTGTCCAAAAAGTTCTTTGTCCGTACAAGAATGGTGAAAAGAGGGTTTAAGTCGCGGAGGGTTTATTTTATATCTGCCCAGTAATTTGCTCTCCGCGATCGCAGAACTGCCCCTGTGATCGAACAACACACTCACCTTGACCTCCGCGATCGCAGCACTGTGCACATGATCGCACAGTACAATCGCCAGCCTACCCCACGCGCTCAGCTTCCTCTACGCGATCGCACTGAACTGTCCTCCAAAGCTACGTGATCGCGACCCGTATTCCGCGATCGCACTGAAAAAATTCACACTGGTCCATTTTAACCCTACGTGATCACAGTGAATAACCTTCAGCTGTGAAAACACCAGAAACAACAATGTTTTTAAGTCCAATAATGCCTGTTAAGCACCCGAAATCAATCTTGAGCCCCCTCGGGACCCCAACCAAATATACCAACATATCTCATAACATCATTCAAACTTAGTTGCACACTCAAAACACCAAAACTAACATCAAAACACCAATTTTTACATTGGATTCAAGCCTAAGAACTTTGAAATTTCTAAAATCCACCAACGATGCCGAAACTATCAAAAACAACTTCGATTGATCTGAAATTTTGCAGACACATCCAAAATGATATTACAAACTTTTTCCAACTGTCGGAATTCCATTCCGACCCCGATAGCTTATTTTCCACTGCCAACCGGAAATCGCCAAAAACTAACTTTCGCCAATTCAAGCCTAATTCTACACCGGACATCACAAAATTATTCTGAACACACTCCTAAGTTCCAAATCACCTAACGAAGCTATTCGAGCCATAAAATCTGCATTCCGAGGTTGCTTACCAATAAGTCAACTCTCGGTTGACTTTTTCCAACTTTAAGGCTATTTTTAAAGACTGAATGACTAAACTCTCACTACAACCATTCTAATTTCAAGCCTACCAACTCTAACATATCAATAACAGTTAAATCAAGCTATGACAAGGCAATAAAAGCAATAATAATGCAAATTCTACGGAACGACCGACCGGGTCATTACAGGTTGGCCCTTAGGATCTTTAGGTTGGCCCTTAGGCTCTTAGGCTCTTTATATTGGATCGATTCGACCTCTAATATGGCTATAGTTTTCCCCCATTCTGGATAAAGACTTTTAAAGTTTTGGTTATGACTTGGCATGTTTTATGTTCGTCCGACTCTTCGACGGCTCGAATAAGAACCTCGATTATAAGTCGATATGCGACGATAGTTAAGTACCTCGTGAGGTTCTCTCGAAGGCTGATTTTTCGAAGCCTTTTCATTGAAGGTTGATTTTTTCGAAGCCTTTTCATTGTTCGGAGTTGATATTATCGAAGCTTCTTTGCTTATGCCGAGGGTAGCCTGATTAACCAGCTTTTTCTAAGTATTTGAAGGCCTTTAGATTTTATGGCAGAAGTCGGACGTCTCCAAGCCGAGTTATTTTGGTTGTAGCTTTTTAATATGATCGTAGTCTTTATGTTTGGTGGTAGCCTTTAGTCCCCGGGTGAGATGACCTCGGCATCTATATCGAGGCTATGCCTTTTTAGGGGTCTTACAAGTTCGAATATATAGCCTTGGTCTTAATATCGGGGTTACGCCTTTTAAGGTCTTATAAGTTTGAGTATGCCTCGTTGAGGTCTTATAAACTCGATATTGCCTCATTGAGGTCTTATAGGTTTGATGTTGCCTCATTGAGGTCTTATGAGCTCAGGGTTTCCTCATTGAGGTCTTACGAGTTCGAGTCTTTGGTGACTCGATAAGCTTACTGTCGATGACAGTCCCCGAGTGTTCAGGCGTGTTTGGCCCTTGGGTCGTTCCATGTGAAAATAGTGAACTTCTTTGATGCACAAAGCGTTTTTATAAGCAAAGATGCTTCTTCGATTACTTGATACAAACGTACATGTTTTTGCCATCGGGGACTCGACTGTTCTACACGGAGACGGTTCATTTGACCGTTTGGCCCGATACAATGTTCTCCTACCGTGGCCCTCTTTGGCATAACTTGATTTCTTTGAAAAAGTATCCTCCTAGGTGTGATGCCCCCCAGTATTCGAGGTTGATTGAAAAGAAGCCTTGAATACTTGTTGAGTTTTCCTTAGGTAGCATATGGATGTTGCCTCGTTAAAAACCTTGTCGGTAAAACCCATTTGGGATAAAACCCGATCTAAGGGAAAAAGAGTGCAATGCATGCTTTAAAACACAAGGTATTTGAGGTGGAGGGTGTTTCGATTCTTCTCGATCGAACACCTGCAACGAGTTAGTATGAAATATAAACAAGAAAGGAGAAGACTATACCTTAGCAATAATAGCGCTTGAGCATCGATATGTTCCAATCGCTTAGTATTCGCTCGCCTTCCATGGTGCTAGGTTTTTAGGACCTTTTGCCTATTACTACGAGGACGCAGTACGATTCTTCATTCATTCATTCGGGTTTCAAGTGTTGAGGGTGACTTTACTTGGAACTAAGTCCCCGACTCTGAGGTAGCGAAGGTTTTCTCTTCTATTGTAGTACCTTCCAATCTTTTGCCTTCGAGCGGCCATTCGGACTAGTAAGGCCTCGTGCTTTCCATCTAGTAGCTCGAGGGCGGTGTTCATGGTCTCGAGGCCCAAAACTTTTCCTGAACCAACTCTGAAGGCACATTTCTCAAGGTTAAGCTTTATGTTATACCTTCTGAACCTGCAAATGAGTCAAAAGGTCCTTTGCGCGCAGGGACTTAATTAGCATGTCATCAAAGTAATCTTCCAGAGACTTGCTTATTTGATGTTCGATCATCTTATTAACTAGGCGTTGATATATGGCTCCCGCGTTTAATAACCCGAAGGGCATTGCATTACAACAATATGTACCACACTTTGTGATGAACGAAGTCTTTTCCTGGTACTCCAGGTTCATTTGAATTTAATCGTACCTGGAGTAAGCATCGAGAAAAGTAAGGATCTCGTTGGTCGTCCATGGCATCGATCAAGAAATCGATGTTGGGCAATGGAAATGAGTTTTGAGAAATTTTGTTACCTTGTCTCTAAAGAATGCACACTTTACCTTGGACAGAGGCCTGTTTAAGATCTTCGGCCATTGACTTCGACATCCTCGGTCAATTGTTCCTTGATCACCTGTCCCTTGGGTTCAACCAAGGGTGTAGACTGTGATTGTTATTTGGCTACCTGCTTGTCTTTGGACTTCTTTGAGGTGGAAGGTGGAAGGTGGAAGGTGTTGGTGCCAAGTCGGGCACCACGAACATCTCCTTTGCTGCATGTTGCTCTCGGTACACTGTTTTTACTCCATCCTTCGTTGGAAACTTCATCATTTGATGAAAGGTTGATGGCACCGCCCTCAAATTGTGTATCCATGGCCTTCCAAATAAGGCATTGTATCTCATGTCACCTTCGATGACATGAAACTTGGTATCTTGAATTGTACCGGCCACGTTGATTGGGAGGATGATTTCTCCCTTCGTTGTCTCACTCGCCATGTTGAATCCATTGAGGACTCGAGAGGCGGGTATGATCTGATCGAGCAGTCCAAGCTGCTCCACCACCCTCGACCTGATTATGTTGGCCGAGCTACCTGGATCCACAAGTACACGTTTAATTTGAACTTTATTCAAAAGAATTAAAATTACCAGTGCGTCATTATGAGGCTGATACAAGGTCTCGGTGTACTCTTTGTTGAATGTAAGAGCGTCCTTTGGCATGTAGCTAACTTTTGTTCGTTTGAAAATGGGTCCCTGTGGGACGTCAACGCCTCCAATGATCATATGAATGATATGTTGTGGCTTCTACTGTTTGTTTTTCCTGTTCGCTTCTCTTTCTCAAATTTGGTTCTTAGCTCGGTCGCTGACGAACTCTCGAAGGTGCCCTTCGCTGATCACTCGGGTTACCTCTTCTCGAAGCTGTCTACAATCCTCGGTCTGATGACCGTGAGTACCATGGTATTTGCATACCAAATTGGGGTTCCTTTGTGAAGGATATGACTGTATGGGTTTTGGCCACCTGGTATCTCTGATCTTACATATGGCCGATACGATGTTTGATGCATCAATATTGAAGTTGTACTCAGACAATCGGGGTGCCTCCGGTGGTGTCGTGTGCCCATTGAACCCAGTTTTGTTCATGAGTCCCCGAGAACTCTGGCCTCGATCCAATCTTTGATCGTTTCGAGGTATATTATGCCTGGGGGCATTTCTTTGATCCTCGACGTAAGGTTGGTATCTTTCTTTATTTGATCTCTACTCCCTTTCCGCATTCCTTGATTCTTTAGCTAACAACCTGCTAGGATATACTGAGCCCGAGGGGCTCCCAATTGGTCTTCCTCGACCCTGATCTTCGATTGATACGTGTTGTGTACATCCACCCAAGTTACGGCGGGATATTCGATCAAATTTTGCTTCAGCTGCTTCGAAACTGTCTAGCTTTGTTCATTCAATCCCTGAGTGAAATCCTGCACTGCCCAGTCATCGGAGACTGGGGGTAATTCCATTCGTTCCATTTGAAAGCGGGATACGAACTCCCTCAGCATTTCGTTCTCTCTTTGTTTGATTTTGAAGACATCTGACTTTCTTGTAGCGACCTTAATGGCACCAGCATGTGCCTGCACAAAAGAGTCTGCCAGCATGGCAAACAAATCTATTGAGTTCGGGGGGAGGTTATTGACCACGCCCAACTATGCCTTATAAAAAGGACAAAGCGGTCGTTTTCAATATAATCCGGATATTAAGTCCAGAGTCGAATCCCACAGGGAATTAACCTACCAATTACAAGTATCAGACTCACTCAATTCCATGTAATCAAGTTCCAAGATATTTTAAATAACAATTGGTTATTTTTCTACTAACTATTACTTAATGAAACTATATTAACTACGAATGATTTGTTAACAATAATGAGAAGGATCTAAGGTTATGATTTTCCCTATTGATGGAATCCCTTCCTGCTATGTTTCATATAAATTTGCCTAATCTTCTCTATCGATCATGAGAACTCTTACTACCATAAATCTCTCCCGAGTGATTACGAAAATTTACTAGACATACTCTCCCGAGTTATGCTAGCTGGCTTTAATTACAGCTCACTTAGATCGCACCCAAGGTTTCGTTATCCCTAATCCCACCTTTAAATCCTTGGTTATTGATTACTCACATACGTCGGGAGTGATGTTGTTCAATAACTAACTAAATATGCACTCTCTCCCGAGTAATACATACTAAATAGGCATAGCTAATTGAGGATCCTTTCAATTAACTGCAACAAGAACGTAGTTGAACAAATAGAGATTAAACTTGGGAAAATCTATATTAACATAGCAAGAATTTCATCCTTCAATAGGTTCCATCAAAACCTTAGGCTAAATGTTTAACTACTCATGATAAAACAAGATAAAGCCATAAAATAATTCATGATTCACAAAATAATGATAAAGGAAGAAGAATGAAAAAACTCTAATTGTGTCTTGATCTTATCACACTTGTTCTTGCCTCCAATTGAGTCTAAAAACAAGCTTAACCTTGACTTGGGCGAGTTTGTTGAGCTTATATAGGGTTAGGATAAGTTTCCCACATTTTACACTTTAGCCCCTGGACTTTCCTGGCCGTCTCCAGATCGATCGCGTCTGCGAGCCAACCGCAGTGCGACCGCGGTGGTTTTAAACAATTCTGTTTCTCGCTGCCTTCCACCGCGCCCCGTCCGCGATCGCGGTGGAATTTTGCCTAGTTTTTCTTCGCTTTTTCTTGATCATTTTCATCCAGGCTCTTCTCGATCGACCTTGTATCTACATCTTTGACCCCAAAACACTCTATATTATCTTTCTAACTCGGATTAGCTCCTGCAAAGCATAAAAACCTCAATTAGAGAATTTTATTATCATTTAGCACTTAAAACATTAATAAAGTATGGTTAACTTAGAGCGTAAATAGCATCTACATCGCGTAATATAGTCTACTATCAGTTATGGTACCGTATCATGGCCCCCTTCGACAGTGTTTCCCCAAACTTCTTCAACAAGACGGACTCAATTTCGTCATCTTTTAAGTCATTCCATTTTATACCACAAGTATAAGTGGTAATATGCTCGTTGGGATCTGTGGTCCCGTTGTAATATGGGATATCGGGCATCCTGGACTTCTTCGGAATGGGCTTCGAAGCCGCACTCAATGGAAATGGTTTCCGCACGAACTTCTTCGAATCTACCCCCTTAAAAATCGGAGGTGCGTCTGGGATCTGATCGACCCTCGAGTTATAGGTTTCCATTTTTTGTCGTTGGCTTCTATCTTCTCTTCTCCTGACTCAATCCTTTTGGTGAGGTCCTCAAGCATTCTCATAATAGTGGGGTCTGTTCCTGACCCATTATTGCTCGATCTTTCTGGTGCTTGTTCGACTCGAGGAGTTGTTTCCGGTCCTGCTGTACTCGAGGTCTTTTGTTGACTTTGTAGCTGAGCAATAGTCATTTGTTGTGCTTGTAACATCTCAAAATTTACTTGCAATCTAAATTTTCTTTCCTCCCGAGCTTGTGTTCCTTGCGCGTCATGCTGGTCACCTCCACGCACGCTTCCGTCAGTATCAGTGTCTACTCTATTGGCGAAAAATAGACTCGCCATGTGGGTCTATTAAATGGAAACACATGTCAGCAAAGCTTGGAGAAAAGTGAAGAATGACATGTAAAGATGATATGTGAAACACCCCCGGGACCGAACATATTCATACCGTGCCTGATAGCCTCGGAACTGGGCATCATAAATAGCTCGGAACAGGTGCGGGAGAATATCTCATAATTACAAATGAGGAAGGAATCAATTAATCCAGGATTATATGGGATTTATCATCATTACTCGATCAGTTACAAATCAATTATGTAACGTACAATAAATGCAATAAATGATTGTAACGGTCAGAAATAGGCAATCAATTGCAAGATTGACTCAACAGGCATGAGATTGACTCAATAGGCACGAGATTGACTCAGCAAGCACGAGATTGACTCAACAGGTACGGGAGTGACTCATCAGCCACGGGATTGACTCATCAGCCACGGGATTGACTCATCAGTTATGGAATTAACTCATCAGTTACGGAATTAACTCATCAGTTACGATTCCAGCATTTACACAGTTGTTACAAGTCTTCCAAAAGTAATGGATGGGTTGAGTAAATGCTCATAATGGACCCATTATTCAAGGAGAATGGTTACTTAGATTTATCCCTATAAATACACATAGTTTTATCACATTCAGAGGATCGAACTTTCTTTTCTACAATTCTATACATTGTAATTCATATCATCTTGCTTCCAAGTTAGCCATAGTTTGGCCCTTCAAGCTCCGTTCGGCTCAACATCCTGTCAAGGATTATTCAATAAGAATTATTTCTTCTCTGCTTTATTTTTATTATATTTCCTGTCATTGAATTTATTTTCCACTTCTCTATCACGTAGTATTATCAAAAATTATATCTTTCGGATTGAATCGGTTGCTCGTGGCCTGTCATATAAAATTATTGCTTTGACCTTGAAAACTATTTTTTGGGTTAAACAGATTGGTTCCGTTACCGGGAACTCAAGAAAATTTGTTATTCATCCAAAGATACTAACATTTTTTGTTGATATGTGCTTGTTTTCAGTTTAAACCTTCATCATGGCCGAAATTTGCCAATCAACACAATTGAGGACAACCAAGCTTGAGATGACTTTACCATGAGAAAGGAAAAGGAAATAATAGCCATGATATGGATATATAAGCAACAAACAGAGAAAACTAGAGAATGCACATCGGCATATTGGTACCACAACTATTAGTACCGAAACTTATTAAAGACTCTACGCCAAATAGTACCGAGGCATGAAGTTCAAATACATCGGGTAATTTTAATTTGCACAATTTAGTTCTGATATGCAGCACCGAGCTTTAAATGGAGAAAGGCACGGATGTTCAAACGAAAGTCAAAAATAGGTCCGAGCAGTCACGGGATGAAAAGGATCCGAACCTTCCCGAACAGGTAAGGAATCACCTTGCTAAATTGAAAATTTCCACAGGAGAAGAATGAAGGTTAAGAAAAGCACGGGTAAAACACCCACGAGATTGTTTACAACGATACCGCACCTGACAACTGGAAAAGAAAAGATAGGTGTGGGATGGATAATTGAAGACTACGAGGAAGAAGGTTCATTAATAGCCATGGACAACTACACAAATAATTTCGGATACAATCATTGAACTGAAAAAATCAAAAGCCACGAGGTCAAATGCTGAAGAACTAGAAACTATCATTGGCTTCCCAAATAGGAAGGTTTATGTTGGTCAAGACTCGACACCGAGTTTAAAGGTAAGTTGATTAAACTTTTACGTGCTAATTCAAATTGCTTTGCTTGCCACCATTGTAACCATAACAGGTGTACCACCGGAGATAATGGTTTATATGCTCAATATTGACCCGCGGTATAATCCGGTCAAGCAAAAGAAGAAACCAGAGCCAAATAATAAAAGATAAAGTTATGGAACCTCGAAAGGTCGATTTAGTCCGAAAAGTTGAATCATTCGGACTCGTTGCTAACATCAACTCATCATCACTTTCAAAATTCCGAGGAGAAATATGATTGCTAGTATGCCACATTGTCTCGGATGTCTAGGTAAATGCAATCTTAATTCAAGCAAAGAAAGGTACACAATCTCTTATCTATTATAGAATGCTCTTAGACATGGAAATTGCATATCTATATTTTGAGAAGTTGGCATTAATTGTTATTGCCCTAAGTTTAAGGCTTTATTTTCAATATCATTCAATTATCGTAGCCACTATATTTTCATTATACAATATTTTGCATAAACGAGAATTGTCAGGAAGACTAGTTAAATGAGTGGTCAAACTTATGGAATATGATATTATTTATCAGCCACATATTGCAATAAAATCACAAGTTTAGCAGATTTCATGACTAATCTTTGCTTGAGCATATTACCAGAAGTTGAAATCAAAGTACATGTTATTTCTGAGATAATTCTCGGGATCTGGACCATCTACACAACTAAGTCCACAAGTATTAAATGTCCTGGGTTAAGGACAATGCTTAATGCCTATCAGGAAAAGTATTTAGATTTCACAACAGTTAGTTTATTACTAACAACAAAGATGAGTGTAAAGCATATGATACAGGCTTGAATTAGCTGGGGGACTCAGAGCAAAAGTATTGATTTGACGATTGATCGAATCCAAGAAAACTATGCAGCCCAAGAAAATCAAGTCGGATGTGCTAGTCTCGGATCTACTACTGATATCACTGACTCCAGAAGCAACTCCGGACTCTTATTGAGAAATATCATCTCTGGATCAAACAGTAACAGGATCGAGGCATCCCTTATTTGGGCGATCCCTGATCTATCATCAATTAGAATGAAATTGAGGTAAGCCCGACTAATTTAATTTTGGCATAATAACTTCATTAATTACTTGCAGAATGGGACTTTACCCACAGACAAGCACGCTCTCGACAACTTTGAGTGTGTCTCATCCGGTACTGCCTTGTTGAAGGAGAATCATATTTGAGAATATTCAAGGCTCCAAAATCTACAAATGCCACAGGTACCAAACAAACAAAATATATGATGCGATAAATCTACAAAGAAAGACGCAAAAATTACTCCGGTAATAAGGAAAGATATCACATGATCCTCGACAACATTTTGGAACCTCCGTAGTTCACGGCCAGAGTAAAAAATAAAGAAAGAGCTACGGTACCGTCTCTATACTTTAACTGAACCATTTAGAAGTCCATCAACAATGGAACTGGCTATCCTATCCGAGATTATTAAACTGGGGACTGTCAAATTATGATTCTAGTGTTTGAGTTCTCATACCTCAAAACTCAAACACTAGGGAGATCACTTATACTTGAAGATTAGTCAATTCGACTTGACATTATAAGAAGTGATTCAAAGAATCGATTGCTTTGGGAGATAAATTTCTAAGAGTATTCTGACATTATTTACCACAATCTCAACTCAGTCAGTTGTATTGCTCATATCAAGCATAAACACTTCAAACAGTGTTGAATGAGATCTTCAAAAATGCATATACTTCTCTTACACAAAAAGGATCAAGAACTCCATGTCGAGTCAAGAATCCCACGATAATAAACAAGGCTTTTATGTTCAAGTCAACATAAATGTATGCAAATATGCCATCAGAATAAAGTTCACTTTGAACAAACACATGGCTTATATTCGGTCCAGCTACAACCATTCAAGTTAAAAAGCCTTTCTTAATGGATAATTATATTATGACTCGAATCGGTTATCCCGAACATCTCAAATATTATTTTGGACATGTGTCCCTCTCTACTTGGAAGTATGTTCATATACTCCAATTTGGATTCAAAATCCAATCAGATTTAATGTCTCTTCAAGACAAATCTACTAAGATATATATTTATATGGGATCAGTATTCCCTTAGACTCAATGTCTTACTGAGATCAATACTCCAGGAAATCCTACCAGGATTAATACTTCCACAGACTAAAAGTCAACTCAGATCAATCGATCCTATTTTACGCCTGAATGAAAAGGAGACGTCCTTTTCATAGCGTTTAAATATATAAAAGGGCCTCTTTTATTTAAAAGTTAGACACCTAAGGGTGCAACATTAAGACATCGCACATGTAACGATGCATCCAAATATATATTTCAAGTCTGTAAGACTAAATATGAGCACTCAAATAAATTCATAAAGTGTCATGAAAAGTTAGTACTCGGATAAATTCCCTAAAGTACCAAATGATGATATTAGACCCCAAAGACACGAGGAAGTAACTGAATTCCCGGTCTAGGTCACAACCCTTTTGATGAAATAAAAGGGGTTAAGCAGTATTCATCTAAAAACTATATACCTTCGAGTCCCGAATGTTTTTCTTTTTCAGGAAAAGGACCACAAGGAAGGAATAGTCAAGTGCTCCAGATTTCATTCTTCAAAGCTCAAACACTTGAGGGACTATACAGTATGAAAGTCAAAGGCGAAGCAAGGAAGACTATAAAAAGGTCAAAACTCGAGCCTGAAGATCCATCTACCCAACAAGTCAAGTGATACGAGCAAAATCAAAAGAGACGAAATCAAAAGAGCCGAAGACTCAAACAAAGCCTGATCCAAAAAACCTTCGAACATGTTCAGGTTAAAAGGCAAAAAAAACCTTCGAACATGTTCAAGTTAAAAGGCAAAATATTACCTACGAAGAAGAAAAGCACATCTTTGTACTTATTCAAAAGAAGACTGTTGTAACCAAAAACAGTTATGGATAAAAGATCATCATCTTCGTACTCATTCAAAAAACTGTTGTAACTAAAAACAATTATGAAATCTTTGTACTCATATTGAAAATTGTTATCAAATAAAACAGTTACGGATGAAAGATCAAAATCCTTGTATTCATTTGAAAAATTGTTATCGAATAAAATAGTTACAGATGAAAAAGCATTTCCCTTGAGATTATTGAAAACGGTTATCAATAAAAACAGTTACAGGTAAAAAACCCTACCTTTACAAAAACTGTTACGAACAAAAAATAGTTATTCTCTTGTATTAACTCGAAAAAGCTGTTACACAAGAAAAACAGTTACGAAATACAAGTGCATATCAAACATGTTCAAAGAAAACAGTTGCAACATGAGTTTTAGACGATGATCAAACACATGTAAAATGTTGTGAAAGTTCAAACAGAAAACTTTCTTCAAACACATTCTTAAACGTGTGAAATATTCCTATCTCTCTATTGCATATTTACACCATTATGAAGTTGAGACGTCTTCTTCATTAAGTGTCGATCAAAAAGGGCCCTCTTTTATAAATCGTTCTCGAAAAGACACGAAGTATTGAAGCATTTTTAATGCAAAGTCAAATAACAAAGGGTGAAACAAAAACCCAAACATTAAGGTAGGCAAAAAATAAAGCCGAAATTTATATATCGAACTTGCCAAACATAAGGCAAACATTTGGCTTCAAACCCCGAAACAAGACAGGGGTAAACCAATTGATTATTGACAAAACGAACATGAGCATTGGATTTGTCATGTGAATCTCTAAGTTCTGCACTCTTTTTTCCTTCGTCCGGTTTTTTTCCCTATTGGGTTTTTTCGGCAAGGTTTTAATGAGGCAGAGGCAAGGGAGAAAAGGATCAAAACTTCAACTTCCCGGTCATATCACAGTGAATAACTGGAAAGTGGGGGGACTATCTATATTGGCAAAAAATAGACTCGCCATGTGGGTCTATTAAATGGCAACACGTGTCAGCAAAGCTTGGATAAAAGTGAAGAATGACATGTAAAGATGATATGTGAAACACCTCCGGGACCGAACATATTCATACCGTGCCTAATAGCCTCGGAACATGTCATCATAAATAGCTCGGAACAGGTGCGGGAGAATATCTCATAATTACAAATGAGGAAGGAATCAATTAATTCCGGATTATATAGGATTTATCATCATTACTCCGTCAGTTACAAATAAATTATGTAACGTACAATAAATGCAATAAATGATTGTAACGGTTAGAACAAGGCAATCAATTACAAGATTGACTCAATAGGCACGAGATTGACTCAATAGGCACGAGATTGACTCAGCAGGCACGAGATTGACTCAACAGGTACGGGAGTGACTCATCAGCCACGGGATTGACTCATCAGCCACGGGATTGACTCATCAGTTATGGAATTAACTCATCAGTTACGGAATTAACTCATCAGTTACGAAATTCCAGCATTTACACAGTTGTTACAAGTCTTCCAAAAGTAATGGATGGGTTGAGTAAATGCTCATAATGGACCCATTATTCAAGGAGAAGGGTTACTTAGATTTATCCCTATAAATAGACATAGTTTTATCACAATCAGGGGATCAAACTTTCTTCTCTACAATTCTATACATTGTAATTCATATCATCTTGCTTCCAAGTTAGCCATAGTTTGGCCCTTCAAGCTCCGTTCGGCTCAACATCCTGTCAAGGATTATTCAATAAGAATTATTTCTTCTCTGCTTTATTTTTATTATATTGTCTGTCATTGAATTTATTTTCCATTTCTCTATCACGTAGTATTAACAAAAATTATATCTTTCGGATTGAATCGGTTGCTTGTGGCCCGTCATTTAAAATTATTGTTTTGACCTTGAAAACTATATTTTGAGTTAAACATATACGTCGATGTGCAAAGCATTGCGCGAGCCTACATCGATGGGGACTGGTGCTGATGCTACCCCAGGATCTGGCGGTGGCACACCGGCTACTGGGACAGATGCATTGTTTTCTCCATGGAGCTCAAGACCGTTGTTTTCATGTGCATTTGTTGAGTTAGACATTTTTTTTACCTGAAATCAAAGGTTCTTGGACAAGAAACTTTGATATCAGGTAAAAAAATGTCTAACTCAACAAATGCACATGAAAACAACGGTCTTGAGCTCCATGGAGAAAACAATGCATCTGTCCCAGTAGCCGGTGTGCCACCGCCAGATCCTGGGGTAGCATCAGCACCAGTCCCNGGTTTTCAGAAAACTAGCACCAAAACAATCACTATTATTTTTAGCCACACGGTGGGCGCCAAACTGTTTACCTTGAAAATGGTATTAACAATTAAGATTGATTTTGCGGTTCTAAAATTATGTGATTTATCCTAATACTAGTTAGTAATCAAGAAATGGTAAGTTTAAGTAAGGAAAGTAAGATAGCAAACCAAAGTTGTCACAATACTAGGGCCTCGAGATCATTGGAACTGGGGGCCTCGAGGTCAGATTATAACAATAAATGAAGATACAATAGTAATAAATGAAGAACAATAATAAATATAGCTGAGAGACAGTGTTGAGAACGAGGAAAGCAGGGAATGTTCTTATTGCAGTAAATGTTCATGTGTATTACAAAACTATAGGGATCCCCTTTATATAGGATGGGAGAATCCCAACATAGTACATGTCTGATGGGTTGTATTCTGTTTCGATGATCTAACAAACTTTCATATGAAGAACCAGATAAAGGACTTGATATGTAGCCAGCACAACCAGTCAGCTTTAACTCAAGAATTCTGGACAGTGTACTGTTGAACTCATAGGGAATAGCTGAGGGACCTGATCTCTTGACAGTCTCACAGACTAAAGTACAAGTCAACTCTACAGCTGGAAAGTTGTGACAGAAAAGTAACTGCCTGCAACTGTACCTGCTACAGTGTAGTAACAGTGCAGCAGTCACTTCCCATTGGTTGACAAGTGTACTACCTATGTATGGGCATCCTCCTTGGGATGTCCTAGGGTTACAATATCTTGTTTGGAGACAAACAAGATATTCACTTGAGCATTTACTAAAAACATTCTCTCAAGCATTGAAGAGGGCTCTAGCATTGAAGACTCATGTGTGTCAAGAGCAAGAAGACAACTCCACTAAGACGGACCAGTTTCACCTAGTGTCGTTAGTGTCCTTAGTTGAGTTGTAATCTTGCATTTTGTTTTTCATTGTATCCTATTTGCTTTTGTAGAAGTGTCGTGTTAGGAATCTCTCAACCACAAACCTCGTGTGTTTGTGTCGTGACTAGTATAGCCACAAGTGAAAAGTCTTGGTAACTAGAGAGTGACAAAGTGGCTTGTGATAGGCATTACAAGTTAGTGTGTTAAAGTCTTTGTAAGAAGGTCATTACAAAGTGGCTTGTAATAGTCTAGATTACAAGTTAGTGAAGTTGAAATCCTACAAGTGTAGGTCGGTTTTTGTCCCCTTGAGTGAAATTTTTCCACGTAAAAATCCCGTGTCTCTTTTACTTGCTTTCTTAGTGTACTCCTCTGAGTGAACTGGTAGAGGACCAGGTCTCTCTACAGTTTGGTGGACTCACAGAAACTTGTTTAACCAAAAAATAAGATCTTTTGACTAAAGCTTAATTTAGGATAAACTCGGGTTACTGATAATCGAATTAATAAAATAAAGGGCAAAGTAGCAATAATTTCGAGAGCAAAGAATAAAATGGCTTAATATCCGAGAAATCAGATGATCTTGTTTGTTACATTTTTATCCCTTTTATAGGGATATTCTCCTAGTACAACGCTTGTATTTCTGTCATGATAGCCTATTTAATGATTAATTATTACACTAATGAGGCGTTACAATGGTGAATAGTAACTGTTATTTTAGGAGTTACATAACGTACAAGACATTGATTGCTGATCTTCGAATCGGCCCATTATTGCGTTCGGATTCGTTGTGACCGTGTCTCTTCTTCTTTGATGATCTTTCCTCAGCTAATTCCTTGCATTGACCGTACCTTTTTATCCCGTGTCCACGTGTGATGTTTTTATTTGGTCCACCTGGCTGGCTGAGTCATCCAAAATTTGTACACGTATGAGGCTATATTTTTTACCAATACAGATAGTCCCCCCAGTTGCCATGTATTGAGCGTATAATACTTGGTAAGTGGATACTCATTTATGGCGGGAATATTTTGCCGCCGCTTTACCTCGAAACCCTATATTCTTTTGTGGGCGCATGCGTCGTACATCACTTCCATTTAATGCTTCTTCCACGTGTTCATTTTTGATTGGTTCTAAAACAACCCGGCACCTTTTAGGGCTTTTTGCGCCTGCATCAGTCCCGAAGTGACATCTTTAATTATGACTTTTCATCATTACCTTTCCAAGTTTTGACGATCGCCATTAGGTATATATAGTCGTCTTCTTTTCTTCCTTAGTACAAAAAACTTCCATAACTTAATCTTTTCTTTGTGAAGGAATTTCTTCTTTGCTTTTATAAATATGTCTTCCTCAGGTCAACCTGAAAAGGTTATTGACGTTGAAGCTTTGGCTTCTTCTTCTGCTCGATCTAGGAATCGGAGAGGTGGCCGACTAAGGAGTCTGGGACGTACCTCTACTAGAGGTTCTTCCTCTCCTTTAATTTCCCCTTCCTCCGCTAGGTCGTTGTTTTCTCTGAGAGGTAGATCTTCCCATTCTGTTTCTAGGAACAAGGATGATTTTCATGAACCCAGAGTTGATGAAATCATTCCTGCTGAGATAGTCTTCCCAGATGTAAATTCTCCTATCGTCGAACAGGCTTATTCTTTAGATAGCGTCGAGAAATATGCTACCATCATTACTGTATGTCATCTTCTTGTCGTTCGTAGGGAATGCTCTTGGGAGTCTAATGTTTCCATTCTTTTGCCAATTGATACTCAAAGAATTACGTCTTACAAGACGGGTTTTTCTTACGTCTATACTTACCCTTTCACATTAGGATTTCAGCCTCCTATTGATCCTGTTATCATAGAATTTTGTCATTTTTTCAACATTTGCCTAGGACAAGTTGGTTCTTTAGTATGGCGTGTTGTTGCCTGTCTGAGAGTTCTAGCTTCAAGGGTTTCTGTCCCTTTTACCTTTCATCATCTGATGCATTTATATTCTCCTGCTTTATTCCGTCAAGGGGTTTTTACTCTGGTTGCCCGGAGTAAGAGGGTTTTAGTAACCCCTGGCGATGACAAAGACAGAGGTTGGTACCTTAGGTACGTGGCTGTTCCCACTGCTGTTTTAGTGGGTGAAAGTAATCTTCCCTTCCCTGAGAAGTGGAATCGTGCACGTAAGTACTTTGATTCGCACCTGTTTTATTTACATAAAATTTATTTTGTGTTTCTAACACCGTATCTGTTTTCTTCTTATTTACAGCAACTATGAATGTTGTCGAGAATGTCTCCGACATTCGCAGTTGGGTAGAAAGAATGTTGACTGCTGCTCCTGCCGAGGAAAGATCCTGGAAGTACTTTTCGGCAAAGTACAAGTGGATTGTCAAGACCCATGGTAAGTAGAGTTTTTCTCACTCCTTTTCTTACTTGAGTTTATTTTTATTAACTCTTTCTCTTTTCTGATAGGGTTTTCTACCCGTGGGACATCTTCATCACTTCCGAGGATGTTACTATCCCATGCCCAGGATATTTTGACCAGTGCTTCGAAAAGGAAAGTCCAAGATCCCCGCTCTAGAGGGGAAGATGTAGGTGGAGAAGAGGGTGCTTTAATGCACCGGGTGAGAAGAAGGCGGGTAGTTTCGGACGACGAGTCTACTCCCGCACCTCTTTCTTCCGTGTTGGCTACCAGGCCTTCTTCTTCTCGTGATCAATCTCATTCCCAGTCCCCAGCTCAAGACCCTGCCGAGCGTCTGTTTCAGGTAGGGTTTGACATCGACCCTGATGATATTCCCTTAGCTACTATTTACCCGCGCTTTGCTGCTATTTCTGCTCCCCAGGTTACTGTTGTTGTTCCTCCTTCAGTTCCTATTATCTCCACAGTTTCCCTTACGTCCGTCTCTATTGAAGCGCCCGTGGCTCTTTTGGCTCCCGACCCTTCTGTCTCTTATGCTGCTCTTTCTGTCCCTGCTTTCGTGCCTTCTATTATAGAAGAAGGGTCTTCCAGCAGGGAGATGAGAAGGGTCAGGATTGAAGTTCCAGCTGGTGGAAGCCTCTTTAAGAAGATTAGTACCGGTGAGCCGGAAACGTGGCTCAAGCCTTTAATTGGCTCCGAAGAAAGAGCCAAACTTGACAGCCATGCATCTATTACTTGGGATAATGAGGTGGTGCACAATTCCTTAAAGGTATGTACTTTTTTTTTTAAAAAGACCTTTTGCACATATATTATTTCTTAATTAACAGTTTAACACTTTTAATTGTTTTACTGTTTTTTGCAGACGCACCTTATTGGTTTGGAGCTTATGAAGAGAATCTCCAATTATGAAAAAGAGTTGCAAGTGTTGCATGGTCTTGATGATATTAAATCACAATATGAAAGCCTTCAAATAGAGATGGTAGCTTTGGAAGATAAGAGGGATACCTTAAAGGAGCAGCTAAAGACCGTCAAAGGAGAGCTAGCAGTGGAGAAGGCTTCTTTCAGCCAAGTTAATAAAGACAAGAATGCTCTTGAATCTTCATTTGCTGAGAAGCTGTCAAAAGCCACGGAAGAAATCCGGTACTTGAAGGATTTGTTGGGGCGAAAAGAAGAGTATTCTGGAGAACTCGTACGTAATCTCTCCCAAGCCCAAGAAGATCTCCGTGGAGCCTTGGCGAAGGTCCAGAACCTGGAGGAGTCAGTCGCACCTTTGAAGGTCGCCCTTGAAGCTGCTGAAGCTGAAAATGACAACTTGAAGACTGAATTTCAGGTATGGTCGAGAGACTATAATGAGCTTGAAGAGTCAACAACTGTAGAATTGAGTTGGGCATATATGAATGCTCGCCATGACACACTGATGGAGATGAGTCAAGTAGGCTTCAATCTTGATGCTGAGATTGCAAAGTCTAAAGAAGCTATAGATAAGACTCAGCAAGGTCTTGATCTCTCTCCAGTTGATGAAGCAGCGGACAACCCTCCAGAAGAAGAAGCTGGCTCTCCTCATCCTCCTCAAGAATGAAGACTCTTTAGTCATCCCCCCCCCCCTTCTTTTTTTTGTTTATTGGATTGGTGCAATTACTCCCAGCTCCATCGGGAGTAAGTTTGAAATTTCTAAAGTGCCCAACTGACAACTTAGGGGCATCTAAAAAATGTACATATTTATGCGGCTAAGTACTTAGTTTAGTACTTAGCCGCTTTTATATTAATACAATGCTTTCTTTTAAGACTTTTGTGAATTTTAAGCCTTACTCTTTATTCAAGTCTATCGCTTTTGCTGAGGTTTTTGTTCGTACCTCTTAACTTTCTTTGCATAAAGATGTGTGCTTTACTTTGAACCCTTTTATGATGGGTGTAGTATAAGCTTTAGCCTTTGTTTTATAAAAGGCTTTGTTTGTGAATTAGGGCCCTTTTAATTAATGTTTTAATGAAGAAGACGTCCCAACTTCATTGAAAATGCAATAGAGTAATAGGAATTTTCCACATGTTTTAAGAATGGTTTGGTGAGAGGTTTTTGCTTGAACTTTCACAACATTTTACATGTGTTATGTTTGTCATCTAAAACTCATGTTGCAACTGTTTTTTTAAACAGATTTAACAATCACTTGTATTTCGTAATTGTTTTTAGTAGATAACAGTTTTTTCGAGTTAATACAAGGAAGTAACTATTTTTTATTAGTAACGGTTTTCGTAAGTATTTGGTTTTTTCCCATGACTGTTTTATTTGCAACAGTTGTAAGTACGAGAGAAATGTATTGTAATCCGTAAATGTTTTATTTGATAACAGTTTTGAGAATATATACAAGGGTTTTGATCTTTCATCCGTAACTGTTTTTATTTGAATAACAGTTTTCTATTTGAGTACAAATATTTCATAACTGTTTTGATTACAACAGTTTTGGCTAAGTACAATGATGATGATCTTTTATCCCTAACTGTTTTAGATGTAACAGTTTTTTGTATAAGAGATGTACATTTCTTCTTCGTAGCTAATATTTTGCCTTCTAACCTGAACATGGTTCGAGGGTTTTCAGAGTAGGCTTTCGCAATTCTTGTGCTGGAGTCTTCAGTTCTTTTACCCGTGTCACTTGACTTGTTGGGTGAATGATTTTTTAGGCTCGAGTATTCTGACTTCTGGTAGTCTTTGCTTCCTCTTGGCCCTCCATATTATATAGTCCCCCAAGTGTTTGAGCGTTTGAAGAATGAGATCTCCAGCACTTGATTATTCCTTCCTTGTGGTCCTTTCCCTGAAAAAGGAAAACATTCCGGACTCGAAGGTATATACCTTTTTAGATGATGACTGCTTAACCCTTTAAAATATCCATCAGAAAGTGTAACCCTAGACCGAGAATTATGTTATTTCCTCGCGTCTTTGCAGGTCTAATGTCATCATCTGGTGATGGGTTAGCTTTTTGCCTATCATCTAAAAAAGTTAGTAAAATTTTAAATATTCAAAAATAAAATCTAACATGGGGTACCTAACCGGGGGTACTTCTTTTCCTCAGAAATAGTAATTTTTCAGGTGGATGGGTTTCCAACTTGTTGGTAGAATCCTGCCGTCCATGGCTTCCAACTCGTACGCGCCTTTGCCTGCTATGCCTCGGACCTTATAGGGAGCTTCCCAATTTGGGTTTAATTTACTAGCTCCTGCTTCCTTTGTTGACTGGAAGACTTTTTTAAGTACAAAGTCCCCAATTTTGAAATACCTGAGATGAGCTTTGCGGTTGTAGTACCGTTTTATGATTTGCTTTTGAGCTGCCATCGGTATTAAGGCTGCATCTCTTCGTGAATCGAGAAAGTCTAGATTGGTCTGGAGTTCAACATCATTCGTTTGTTCCGTAGTTGTTGTTACTCTATGACTTGGTTCGCCAATTTCCATGGGTATTAGTGCCTCAGAGCCATAAACAAGTGCGAAAGGACTTTCTCCCGTAACTATTTTTGATATGGTCCTATATGCCCATAACACCGTTGGTAATTTGTCAGGCCAATTACCTTTGGCTCTGTCTAACCGTTTCTTTATATTGTTGATGATGATTTTGTTCGTGGATTCTGCTGGTCCATTAGCTACGGGATGATATGGTGTTGATGTGATCCGTTTGATTTTTCAACTGTCGAAGAATTCTGTGATTTGAGAGCCTATAAATTGTGGGCCATTATCACACACGATCTCTTTTGGAATTCCAAACCGGCATATTATATTTCTCCATAAGAAACTCTTAACCTCCTTTACCCGCACCTGTTTGAATGCTTCTGCTTCTCGAATGGACTGCAGAATGTCAAGAGTTGTAGCAATAATGTGATGGTCCTCATGTTCCTATGCATAAGGTAGGAGAGGCAGGTATGTTGGTGCCAAAGACCAGGAAGGATTTCAACGATGCTGACAGAAAAGCAGTGGAAAACAACTTTCGTGCAAAGAAAATTCTGGTATACGGTATAATACCTGACGAGTACAACAGGATCTCAGCATGTCAATCAGCTAAAGAAATTTGGGAAGCTTTGCAAACAGCTCATGAAAGAACGACGCAAGTGAGCAGACCAAAATCGACATGCTCACTACTGAGTATGAACTGTTTAGGATAAAGGACGATGAATCTATACAGGATATGCATACTAGATTCACCTCCATCATTAATGAGCTTCACTCACTCGGAGAGGTCATTCCTAGAAACAAGCTAGTGCGAAATATTCTAAGTGTTCTGCCTAGCTCTTGGGAAAGCAAAGTAAATTTTATCACTGAAGCAAAAGAATTGCAAACTCTAACAATGGATGAGTTGATTGGAAATCTGAAAACATATGAGATGAAAAGGAACAAGGATAGTGAAAGGAGAGAACCTAAGAAGGAGAAGAACCTGGTTCTTCAAGTTGAAAAGAATGAGTCAAGCGAAGAGGACAATGACATGGCTTATCTCACTAAGAGATTCCAGAAGATGGTTCGAAGGAACCGGGGAATACCAAGAAGAGACAGCTCAAGCAAGCCTAGAAACTATGATTTGTGTCATAAGTGTGGTAAGCCCGGACACTTCATAAAAGACTGCCCGCTCCTGAAGCAGGAGCCCTACAAGCACAATTCTGACAAAGCTGCAAAGAGGAACCAAGTTCCTGACAAAAGATTCAGCATAAAAAGTGCAGCTGACAACGTTGTGAAACAGGCCCTTGCTGCATGGGGAGATTCGTCAAGCGAATTAGAAGAGGAACCTGAAGCAGAAAACAGCTCCATGATGGTAGTAGAGAACAAGTCCAAGGAGTATGACTCACTATTTGCTCTTATGGCTCAGTCTGATGACAAAGATGAGGTAAACTTCAGGGACGTTCAGAGAAATCTGAAGTCCTACTCTTCTAAAAAATTAATGTCATTGTCAAATATTCTCATTGATTCTTACTACAGCTTAGTTGAAGATAAGGACACCCTGACCATAGAACTAGGTGAAGTTGAACAAACTAGAGATGATCTAGCTGTGTGTGTGGTAGATTTGAAAGAAACCATAGGTGATCTTGAAAGAGAGAAAGAATCTTTAACTTGTAAAATCAACAGTGTTGAAAATGAGAGAGATTACCTAGTAGTGGTGGTTGTGGACCTAAAAGAGACCATAAAAAACCTTGAAAAAGAGAAGGAAGTGCTAGAAGGAAAAACAAGAAAGATAGAAAATGAGAGAGATGATCTAACCGTTGTGGTAGTAGATTTGAGAGAGACAGTTGAAAATCTGAGTAATGAAAAGAATAGCCTGAGTGAGAGGATCAATGCAGTGGAGCAGGAAAGAGATGATCTTCTAGTGGTGATCACAGACTTAGAAGAAACTATTAAGGGACTCAAACTAGAACTTGGTGCCTCAGGAGTGGATAAAGGAAAAGAAATAGCTAGTGAAAAACACATCAAGCTTGAAAAAGAACTGAATGAGGTCTAAACAAGTCTGTGTTGTGAGCTTGAGAAAAATAGGCAGTTGCAAACTGAAATGGGTATTAAAATCTGATCTTAAAAAATCACTGAATTGGACCTGGTCCACGGATGCTGTCACTGCCATGTACTTCTACAACAGTGGAAACAAGTAGGGAATCAGGCTCCAAAAGGAGAAAACTCCTTACAACCCTCACAGCAAATATGTCACGGTCCCAGATAATTGGCTTTGTACCCATTGTGGAAACAACGGGTACTTCAAGGAAAGTTGCCCAGCCAAGGACTAGTCAGTTCAGAAAAACAGAATGTTTGGTGACAAGAGAAACACCAAGCAGGGACCAGGTCCCAGCAAGAAATATCAACTTCTGCCTGCATGGATTAGAAGAGAACTTATTCATCCCTTTCCTAACTACAAGGGACCCAAACTTGTTTGGGTTCCTAAGTCTAACCCTTGATTTAATTGTGCAGGGATCAGTGAGAGGAACTGGACTACAATGGATCATGGACAGCGGATGCTCAAAGCATATGACTAGAAACACCATGGATTTTCTCTCATTGAAAGCCCTGTAGGGAGGAGATGTATCCTTTGGCAATATAAAGAAGGGATACATTCTCGGTGTTGGAAGGGTCGGAAGATCTCTGGAGCACTCAATTGAAAATGTGTACTATGTGGATGGCTTGAAATATAGTCTATTGAGTGTCTCTCAAATTTGTGATAAAGGAAACAAAGTGGAATTCCTGTCCAAGGTGTGCACTGTTACTAGACTAGTAACTGGTGAAGTGGTGTTGATAGCCAAGAGACATAAGAACATCTATGTTGCTGATTTCGAATCATTGGAAGCTGGTGAGGTGAACTGCTTGAAGGCAGTTGATGATGATGCAGAGCTATGGCATAGAAGACTGGGTCATGCTAGCTTTTCCCTTCTGAATAAGCTAATACAGAAGGACCTGGTTCGTGGTCTGCCAAACTCCAAATTCAAGGAGCACAGAGTCTGTGATGCATGTGCCAAAGGAAAACATGTGAAATCATCCTTTAAGCCTAAAAAGGATGTTAGCACATCTAGACCTCTTGAACTTCTTCACATGGATATGTGTGGACCCATGAGAATTCCAAGTAGAGGTGGAAATAAATACATCTTCGTGATTGTGGATGACTACTTAAGATTCACTTGGACACTATTTCTTAGAACAAAAGATGAGACGTTTGAAGTATTTGTGGCTTTTGTCAAGAAAATTCAAGTGAAGATTGAATTGAAGGTAGCTTGCATCAGATCTGACCATGGGACTAGATTTGATAATGCAAAATTTGATGAGTTTTGCACTAAAAATGGAATCACGCACAACTTCTCAGATCCTAGGACTCCTCAGCAAAATGGAGTAGTGGAAAGGAAGAACAGAACACTGGAAGATATGGCACGAACAATGCTCATCGACAGTGGAATTGCAAAGAACTTCTGGGCAGAAGCAATCAACACTGTGTGCTACTTGGTGAACAGGTGCATGATCAGGTCCTTCCTAAACAAAACCCCCTATGAACTGCTCAATGGAAGAAAGCCAAATATAACTCATTTGAGAGCCTTTGGATGCAAGTACTATGTTCTGAATAATGGGAAGGATCAACTTGGAAAATTCAACGCCAAAAGTGATGAAGGAATCTTTTTGGGGTACTCTTCTCAAAGCAAAGCATACAAAGTGTACAACAAGAGAACCCAATGCGTAGAAGAAAGTGTTCATGTGCTATTCAATGATACTCCTTCCACAAATAGGGATGGAAATGATGATGATCAAGACAATGAACCACTCCTAGTTCCTGGAGAGATATCTGACATCTCAAATGGCAAAGCTGACATGATGAGCCAAGCTAAATAGATAAGTGAAAGAAATGCAACCTCCTCCTCCAGTTCACATGAGGAACCTGGTACCCCAATCTCTCCTACTAAAGTTGAAGAAAGAGTCGGAGATGCTGTGGAAGGTACTCCACAGGTAGCAGAACAAGAAGTGCAGGGAAACTCCTCTGATCTACCAAGTTCCTCCACACATCAAATACAGGTCCCAAATTGGAAACATAAAATATCCCATCCCCTTGATAACATAATCACTCTCCTTGATTTCGGAGTCCAAACCAGATCCAAAACCAGAAACTCCCTAGCTTTCTCAGCCTTTCTATCCCAAATAGAACCAAAACATATCAAAAAAGCTCTAAAGGATGCAGATTGGATCATTGCTATGCAGGAGGAGATCCATCAGTTTGAAAGAAACAAAGTCTGGCACCTGGTACCTCGACCCTTACACAGAACCATCATAGGAACCAGGTGGGTGTTCAGGAACAAGCTGGATGAGAACGGGAAAACAACTAGGAACAAAGCAAGGCTTGTTGTTCAGAGTTACAATCAAGAGGAAGGGATTGATTATGATGAAACATTTGCTCCTGTCGCTCGCAGGGAAGCCATTCGGATTCTCATTGCTTTTGCATCTCATATGAAATTCACCTTATTTTAGATGGATGTGAAAAGTGCATTCTTGAATGGGTATCTCAAGGAAGAAGTATATGTTAAGAAACCTCCTAGGTTTGAAAGTCTTGCTCATCCAAAGTATGTCTTCAAACTGGACAAGGCTTTGTATGGTCTGAAGCAAGCCCCTAGATCTTGGTATGAGAGGCTTTCCAAGTTCTTACTGGATAACGGATTCACTCGAGGAAAGATTGACAACACCCTGTTTCTGAAGAAATGGGGAAGGAACCTTCTCATTGTCCAGGTATATGTGGATGATATTATCTTTGGGGCTACAGCAGACTCACTGTGTAAGGAATTTGCCAAGCTTATGGGTAGTGAGTTTGAGATGAGTATGATGGGGGAACTGAACTTCTTTATGGGTCTTCAAGTGAAACAATCCACAAAGGGAACTTGCATCAGTCAACAGAAGTACATCAAGGAGCTTCTCAAGAGGTTCGATATGGAGGATTCAAAGGTGATTTATACACCTATTGCAGTGGAAACCAAGCTTGACATGGATGAATCTAGATCTCCTGTAAACCAAACAATGTACAGGGGAATCATTGGCTCTCTACTCTACCTCACTGCAAGCAGGCCAAACATCGTGTTCAGTGTGGGATTATGTGCAAGGTTTCAATCAAATCCTAAGGAGTCTCGTCTAAAGGCTTCCAAAAGAATCCTACGCTATCTCAAAGGCACACAGGACCTGGTCCTGTACTATCCCTCAGGTTATAATTTCAATCTTGTTGGTTATGCTGACGCTGACTATGCACGTTATCTAGTGGACAGGAAAATCACTTTAGGGATGGCTCATTTTCTTGGATCCTGCCTAATCTCTTGGGGTACAAGGAAGCAAAACTCAGTGGCCTTGTCCACAGCCGAAGCAGAATATATTGCAGTTGCATCCTACTATGCTCAGCTGTTGTGGATCAAACAACAATTAGAAGACTTTGGAGTGTACATTAACAGCGTACCACTTCTATGTGACAACACCAGTGCTCTCAACATGGAAAAGAACCCGGTTCAACACAAGAGAACTAAGCATATTGATGTGAGACATCACTTTCTCAGAGACAACGTTGAAAGGGGGCACATCTGCATGAACTTTTGTTGTACTGAAGATCAGATTGTTGATATCTTTACCAAGGCACTGGGGCTGCTAAGACCCAATTAGGGACCTAGTACCTAACCCTGGCTTTGAGAGTCACACTCAGGTACATATAGCTAAAGTGTTTTCTGACGAAGTCTAACTCACATCAATACCATTGCAGGTAGACACGCATGATGATTATAGACTTTAAAGGTATGGCATTGTAGAACAAAAGAAGGCTGAGCAATATTTTCAAGAAAAACAGGTACGGGACCTGGTCCCTGTACCACAGGTTAGTAGTCATGTGTATTCTCTACCTTTTTCAAAAGGCAACGAAATTAATTACTGCTGCCACATCATCTACCTTTTAAGTAACAGAGTCTATCACGTATATCACTCCATCTTTTCAACTCCCTCTGCACAATCTCTTTTCCCCAAACGCCTACCGTCATTTGAACTTGTTCCTCTTCCCTCTCATTATTACACTCTCCTATAAAACGTCCTCGTCTCTAACCGCTCCTCAAACACCTTCTCTCTTGTAAATTATGTCCAATACCGGGTATATAAGCAGTAATTTCAAATCCAGAGGTTAATCGTACTCTGGCAACTTTACGTAAGGCAGAGTTTGGTTTTTTTGGGGTGATAGTGGAAAAGTTGACAGATAAGTCACCCTTACTGCCACTCTACAGAACCGTACATGAGANATTTTCAGGAAGAAAGAAAAAAAAGACTTACATCTTTAATTGATTTGATCATTTTATGGACCCAGTTGTCATTTCTTAGATAGAATTCCATACAGAGACAAAACCTCGAATCAATCATTTTTCTCGAGCCGTACGAGGAGAAAGCTTCATATACGTTTCTCTCTTTTTTTCCTGAAAAAGCACGTTCTCCTTCTCTGAAGCTTTTCTCACTCATCAGCAATGGCCACCACAAACACACTATCTCTCTCTCTCTCCTACCTCTGATCCCAACCCAATTTCAGCGGAGGATCAGGCCTCCTCTCTCCCAGAGGTCGTCATCTCCGTACCTGATTCCTCCTTACTCTCTGCAGAGACAGAAACTTCTCCTACTCCAACACTCATTGCTCCTCCTTCTTCATCTGAACCACCAAGAGAAACCCCAGTCACTGAAGCTCCTCCGACCTCTGAAGCCTCAGAGGACGAACCTGACCAGTACCTTAACTCCTCTCTCCTCGATTCCTCGACCCCCATAGAGTCTCCGGAAAAGGAGGCGGCCGAAAACATAATGGCCATTGCCTCTGAGAACCTTTCCTCAGAAGGGGCTCCTTATCTTCCTAAGACTCAGGGAGCATATCCTTCCTTCCTAGGGGATGAGGGGACCATGGTCCTATTTGAGTCACCCATCCATGAGTCTATTCACGATAAATCTGGTGAGGAACCTGGTTCTCTTCTCCAAAAGACCCCCCATGAACCCATCTTCTATACTCCTCCTCTAGAGTCCATCCCTCCTTATTCTGAGCCCACAAACAACGATGATGAGGATGACATGGTCTTGATTGCCCGCTTTAAGCTCCGTCAGAAAGTGAGCGTTCCTGAATCCTCTGTGAAGCGACCATCTACACGGTTGCAGAAAAAGGAAGCCCTTGACTCAGCTCTTGAGAAAAGCAAGAAGAAGAAGAAGAAGAAGAAGAAGAAGAAGAAGAAGAAGAAGAAGAAGAGGCTGATGAAGGAAGGAAAAGTGGTAGTGGATGCAGCCATACTGGTAGTTGAAGTAGAAGAGGAAACTGCAGAGGAACCTAGTTCCTTGGTGGGGAGAACATCTCTTTCCAGGAAATTTATGCCTGAGGTTGTAGTCGAAGGACAAAAGAAACAGCATTTGTCACGCCCAAAAAGTGGTGGGAAGCTTAATAAAGGTGAAGCCGGTGAAGTAAGTGCTAGGAAGCCTGCAACTGCAGAATATGTCAAGGTAAAATCTCTACAAGTGTCTGGTAAACGAAAAAGGGAATTGGAAACAGTAGGGGGACTTAGTTCTAAGAAAACAGTATCAAGTGGCAGTGAGAAGTGGAAGGAAAATGTTCAAAGTCAGAGAGTGTTGTGGGGTCGTATGTTTGACCCTGAGATCTATGAGATGGCAGGGATGAGCCAACTAATGGCTATGGTGGAGTTCCAGAAATGGGAGCACTTATTCAATGTGAGTATGCCCCAAGTTTTTGAGGATGTTGTGCGCGAGCTTTATGATAGTTTCTGAACCCCTGCTGAGGGTCTTGTTTGTGCTGCGGTGGAAGGTATTGATTTTGTCTTCGATGATGCCGCTCTAGGAACAATTCTCAATGTTCCATCTAGGGGGATGTCTTCAGTGGATCCTGATAAGCATGCTTGTAGGGGAAACTTTAGGAGAGCTATTGTTAAGCCTGGAACAATCCAGTAGGGGGAACGGGTCCATAAGAAAGCCATGCTACCTCTCTACCAGCTTCTTTTTGAACTGGTAAACAAGGTTCTTCTTCCCCGTGCTGAGCGGCGCTCCATTTCTTCCAGGGCTGATCTGATTTTGATGGAAGCACTTGACAACCTCAAACCAATCAACCTGCATGCTCTCATGATTGACCATATGGAGAAGGTTGTAAACGTCAAGGATGGAAATCATGGGCTCCTACTTACTCGGGTCTTTGAGTTTTATAAAGTGCCAGTTAAGAACCCCCGAGTAGGGACCCGCAAGCAGACCTTTTCGAAGACGACCCTTGAGGAATGTGAGTGTTTTGAGAAGGCTGGGGGCAACACTTCAACCATATCTCAGTTGATCAATGCGATGAATGCTGCAAAGGATGTGATCAAGAGGTTGAAGGCTCAAACAGTCAAGTCAAGCTAATGGGGGACCTGGTACTACTATTTCCTCAAATGAAGAAGTTGCCCGCTTGACAAAGGAGAACTCTGAGCTCCGGCAACAGTTTGAGAACCTGCGGGAGAAACTGCTCAAGGAACATTCCTCTGCCAATGCCCGCATGGATTTGGTTCTCCGGACTCTTACTGCCTCCTCCTCCAAGCCTTCCTCTTCTAGTGCCCCCTAGGCTTCTGTCATATATAGTCTGTCTGTTGATGATGATGCGGTTTCCAGTTTTTGTCTTTTGTTGTTTTTTTTGTGATTGGTATGTAGATAACACCTGATTGCTCCCGCCTGAAACAGTCAAAATGAAGTCTTTGCTATCCCAAGCAAGGACTTCTCTTTGTTTAAACTCTTTTATTAAATGAATGAAGCTCAGTCTTTTTATGTTCTATTTACTGCCTTTCTGCCTTTTTATTCTTCTCTCTATCATGTTGTATGCACATAAGGGGCATGAGTTAGCTCTGTTGGACTTCTTTACTCTTTCTAACTGTTTGTGCCTTTTTATGATGCCAAAAGGGGGAAGTTAATGGTTGAGGGGATAATTGATGACAGGGATTAAGGGGGAAGCACACAGACAGGGGGAACTATTTAGGTATCTGGTCTCTTATCTAGTTATGATAGTGTATATAACTGCTCACCAATTATAAAAGTTTTTCATCATCAAAAAGGGGGAAATTGATGGGTTGTATTCTGTTTTGATGATCTAACAAACTTTCATATGAAGAACCAGATAAAGGACCTGATATGTAGCCAGCACAACCAGTCAGCTTTAACTCAAGAATTCTGGACAGTGTATTGTTGAACTCATAGGGAACATCTGAGGGACCTGATCCCGTGACAGCCTCACAGACAAAAGTACAAGTCAACTCTACAGCTGAAAAGTTGTGACAGAAAAGTGACTGCCTGCAACTGTACCTGCTACAGTGCAGCAGTCACTTCTCATTTGTTGAGAAGTGTACTACCTAGGTATGGGCATCCTCCTTGGGATGTCCTAGGGTTATAATATCTTGTTTGGAGACAAACAAGATATTCACTTGAGCATTTACTAAAAATATTCTCTCAAGCATTGAAGAGGGCTCTAGCATTGAAGACTCAAGTGTGTCAAGAGTAAGAAGACAACTCCACTAAGACGGACCAGTTTCACCTTGTGTCGTTAGTGTCCTTAGTTGAGTTGTAATCTTGCATTTTGTTTTTCATTGTATCCTATTTGCTTTTGTAGAAGAACCGTGTTAGGAATCTCTCAACCACAAACCTCGTGTGTTTGTGTCATGACTAGTATAGTCACAAGTGAAAAGTATTTGTAACTAGAGAGTGACAAAGTGGCTTGTAATAGGCATTACAAGTTAGTGTGTTAAAGTCTTTGTAAGAAGGTCATTACAAAGTGGCTTGTAATAGTTTAAATTAAAAGTTAGTGAAGTTGAAATCCTACAAGTGTAAGTCATGGTTTTTGTCCCCTTGAGTGGGATTTTTTCACGTAAAAATCCCGTGTCTCTTTTACTTGCTTTCTTAGTGTACTCCTCTGAGGGAACTGGTAGAGGATCAGGTCTCTCTACAGTTTGGTGGACTCACAGAAACTATCAATGTCTAATTATAACAAAGAAATGATATTGGTTCAGTTGTATAACGGCTTAGTACGAACTTGTACTATCTCTTGAAGACCTTATCAGCTCTAACCACGTGTCCTTGGGAGTTTCCCGTGTTTCCATGACGACCATTGATTTTTATACTGTCTCGAGGTATGCTGTGATGAGCCTCCGATATACTCTCTCGAGGAATGCACCTCGGGGTCGAACTTCAAATTCTGCTTCGAGCCTCTCGAGACCGGCCTTGGAATGCCATAGTCCGATTTTGACCGTCTATAGAATTCTTCAGAAGATGCTTTAAAAATTTACTGTAACATCATTTTGTGATTCTTCAGAGGTGTTGAATGGCTAATTGGCTATAACTAGTTTTAGTAGATTCGTATCATTAATGTTACTGAAAGCCTGAATCTGCATTTCACTTTACTTTTCTATTTTCTTTCATTTAGCCATTCTTCTCTATTTTTTTTTTTTCTTTCTTTTTTTCTTTCTCACATAGTTATTGGAATTGATCTTAAGAGATAATTCGAAATGTGTGAGTTTTAACCACTAAGCCAATCTTATTGTACCAATATTCTTCCCCTCCATTTTTGTTTTTGTTTCTATTCTTGGCCGACATTGCAAAAATAGGACAACATAAAGGGTGGTCTTAAACTTTTGGCCCAACTAAACAAAACCTCTAAATGTTAATCTTTGTTGCCAATAGGGCATAAGTTCTACGGTCAAACTTGTTTATAACAACACTTCACTATAATGATCAAGTTTTCTTTGGAACCAATTTCTCATGTTATGTCAAAGATATATTTTTTATAACAGTACTTTGCCGTTGCAATCAAAAAAATTCAAAACAAACGAGACTGTTATAGAGAGATTTGATTGTAATTGTAGTGTGTGTAGAAGTTAGTTTTGCCTTTGAGGCATGACAACCCCTTATAAGGGTCATTCTAGCAAAGAACCCGATCTAGACTATTGGTTGAACACCAAACTATAGAAGTTCCATGGAAAAAGCCCAGTCCATGAAAGCATGAGCTCTTGGACCCTATAGGGGCTTTTGCATCTATACCCGCTTTTTGGGTCACGTTTTAATTTATACCCGCTTTGCAAAAAAAATTATAAGCGTACTCACTTTTAGCATAAACTTCAGGCATACGGGCCTGAAGTAGCAAAGGCAATCACACAAAACTTCAGCATTCGAGGCGTTTTCAAAAACTTCAGCAGAAGTGCTGAAATTATTTAGTTCATTTGTAAAAACTTCAGCACTAGATAAGCTGAAGTTTTGTGTTGTATTCATTGGTTTTGCAATAAAGCTTTTTCAAAAACTTCAGCAGAAGATGCTGAAGTTATTTAGTTCATTTGTAAAAACTTCAGCACTAGATAAGCTGAAGTTTTGTGTTGTATTCATTGGTTTTGCAATAAAGCTTTTTCAAAAACTTCAGCAGAAGATGCTGAAGTTATTTAGTTCATTTGTAAAAACTTCAACACTAAATAAGCTGAAGTTTTATGCAGACATCAGAAATGTGGCGCCTGAAGTTGTAAAAATTAGGGTATATGTTAAATAATTTTAAAAATATAGGTATAGGTTAAATGGGGGCGATCAAATAGGGCGCCCTGCGCAATTTTTACGACCCTGTAAGAGTAAAATGGGCCAAGAAAGCAGAACACTGGGGTATACATTCAAAAGGCGTAATTATCATTTAGACCTCCTTAATTTTGGAATGTCACTTGAACCTCTGTAACTCGAGTATATGGTGGATATACCCATTCTTTTTCCAAAAAACACAATAGCAAGCAACTTACGCCATTTTGACCCTTCCTACTGAAAACGTAAAAAAGAATCATGAAATTGGAGGTTATGTGGAAAATGGTTAAGAAATCAATACACACTTTAATAGTACCAATTAAGCTCTAAATTTTACGCCAAATGTTTGATCATGGTTTCACATGAGCGATGCAGAAATACAAATTATGAACCAAATGGTAAATGAAAGCATACATCTGGTCGCCAAAAATATAGCGTTAGATTTTGACGTTGTGCTCCAACAGGCTTTTCCTGGTTCAAAACTTTAACCACACAATCTGAGTTGGTGTAATGCCTGGTTCGAGTAAGTTTTTACATCAATTCAGATATGCCATACAACTAAAAAACAGCGCCTTTCTTTAATTGGTTTCGTGGACCTTTCCTTCAATTGTTTGTTATTGCTTTCCTATGTATTGTTCCCTGTTTTAGATGGTCGTTTTTTCTAAATCAAACCAATCTATATTGCTCCAATATAAGAGCATGTCAAGTCAAACAGCCACCAAATATGACCAGAAATACAACAACAACAACAACAACTACCCATTAAAGTCTCACATAGTGGGATCTGGGGAGGGTGATGCGTACGCAGATGTTACAGAGAGATTGTTTCCAATAGACCCTCGGCTCAGAAAGACGGAGATGAAAACAGGAAAAGACAATCTGCTTACAGAGGTTGTTTCCAATAGACCCTCGGCTCAGAAAGACGGAGATGAAAACAGGAAAAAACAATCCGTTAGTAACTCCATCAGAAACCGTAGAAATAGTAACATAAGCATAGAAACCACAAGATAAATGACATGCAATAACATTAGCCAGTATCTAAGGCCCGGGGCTAAGATAAACAGCAAGCATAGTCTAATTACAACCAGAAATACAACTAGCAGAAACTCCTGGAAGAAAAGTCTAATTAATTGGTTTCTTTCAATTTTCAAACATCAATTTGCACATACAAACATTTAAGAGCAGCGTCCATGATTTTCCTTTCCTCTTAAGACATGGACTCCATGTTACAACTCAAAGAACAGATTAACTGATTAGTACATTCAATGTAAATAGTAAAGTATCTGAAAGTAAAATGCCCTCGACCCCATGATACAAAGGTGCGTTTAGCCCATGGCATACTTCTGAGTCCAGCTCCTTGCAGTAGTCTCATACTTATTCCTGTCTGTCTTGTACATGTGTGCAATCTCCGGGACCAAAGGATCATCAGGATTAGCGTCCGTCAAAAGAGAACATATTGAAAGCAACACCTAAAATTTGAAACAAACAGTAAATAAGTGGTGAGGCACATAACAGACATACTTCATGAGCGAATACTCTTTTTTATATTGCCCTTGAGATATCAAGACATCCTGGTGAAGCAAATGTATCGGCTGATCTTCCTAAAAGAAATTTTTAAGGTATCTGATCAACATTCAATATGTTTTGAAGGTCCTCTTCCCTTTTTGTAGATGCACCAATAGTGGGAAAGGCAGAACTAGGAGGAGGATTCTCAACAGTTGACACAACTTTGTTATGTTGAACCAATGAAGTTTAGCCTTTTTATCTAAGATAGAAGGCAGAGGAATTAAATTGAGCATATGAAAAAGATGTTTGAATTGGTATTCAAATAGCAAGTTTAAAGGGCAAAGCCTGGCAAATGATTCCAAGAACCTAAAGATCTTTAGTCGATTATATGACTCCAATTCCAATATGGACCTTGAAAAGAAATGCCATAGATTTTTATTGAGAAACTTTCCCATAAATTAGTTGCAGCATTATGCGTTTCCCATGGCATTAAATGGAACTGCAAAATAACGTTTAACTACTGTAATGTTGAGATTTGAAAAATATTGCCAATCTCATGGGTTTGGCTACTAACAATAATCAAGTGTTTGTTTATTCAAAGGAATCCTTTCTAGTGGCATTACACAAGGCTGCAAAATAAGAGTTACTTTATGGCAAAAATCTGTTTTTCTTCAACAAACATATTACTACCTCAATCTTTATATTTCTTTCAAAATAAAAGGAAAATAAAGATACAAGATTGCCCCAAAGAAGTTCAGAACAATCTATTGAAGTACAAGGGTAATATGAGCGTGTGGAAACAAAAGCACTGAAACACTGATAATTTTTTTTACAAGTAGTACTTCAGATATAAACAACTTATATGTAATAAGAAATGAACCTTGGAAATTGTTAGGGCAGGGCTCCACTGCTCCTTTAAAATGTCAAGGCATATGCTCCCGTTGCTATTTATGTTTGGGTGGAAAACTTTTGTCCTGAAAGCCACCTGCCAGATTCATCAATGGTTAGTGTATTTCAACCATGTTCATCGCCAATGACCAAAGTATTAGAAAGAAAGGAATACTGAATGTCACCAAATCAAGCACAACAGCTAGGGGGAAGATGATATTTATGACTACAACTTGATTTAATGGGGATTCCTTGATTTTTGTGCCTTAGTTATTCTATTTGACATGTTTTATGATACGAAGACACATTTGACCTGTTCTGTCAGGTTTTTTAAAACCGCATTTAACATATAGTGATGTCTGTTTAACTCAAAGACTAAATGGTCACCAAAAATCAATGTTTTATACATGGTGGCCATTATTTATTCACTTAATACGAATTGCAGAACGCAACTAAAATTGGCTTTTCTCACTTGGTAGACTTGCAACGTTTTTGTGCTAGTAAATTTAGTATATCTTTCACTTGCTAAACGATTCTTAATGAAGCACTCCCTTTCTATAATATTCTTTAGCATCACATGCTTTTTATCTCCTTCAGGCCGCTAAGATTACTCTAAGCATCGGAATACACTAAAAAAGAAAGTAAAATAAAATGATCAAAATGCACAAGGAGGAAGAAGTTTATTTCATCTATAAAACCAAACACTAGTTTCCAAACAAGAGATTACTGTAAAAAGAAAATGAAAGACATAAATAAATAACTCTTTCATGTGAAGTACCAACCCATCAAGCAAGAACTGTTGGAAACTTCAGAAGATACATACGGCAAAAACAACATAAGCATGCTAGCTCCAAAAGAAATATGAGCTGAACTTAGTCCTCTCTTCAACTAACTCATGAATTTAAGATTAAGGAATTGTGCCTATCATTCCCACAATTTGACATAAAGGAGCGAGCTTAATCGATCAGGTTAAAGTTACAGATCTACTAAAACGAAACAATGTATCCTAGCATCGATAACAATAGCAAACCAGACTCACTTAGTTGCTAAATGGTCCCCGCAAGTCAATGTTAAAACCACTCTTGCAATTACTTTATGGCCAATTTTGAAACATCATTGAATTTAATGAAAATTAGGCCTAACAATCACCTACACAAATACGTGTTTCGAGATCAAGCATAACAGCTCAACATAAGTTAGGAGGTAAGCCAATCATATCAATAACGGATAAAGTTGTTAAGGAGCATAATTTATCGATGAAGTCGTGTGTATCAACAGTTATTACCAATCTGTTATTTAAGGAACAGCAAGAGCTCAAAATGCACCTTAGGTGGCTTGAATGGATAATCTGGAGGAAAATGAATTGTCACCAGAAAAACACCACCAGAAAAAGGACTGTCTGGAGGACCCATGATCGTTGCTTGCCAATGAAACATGTCCTCAGCAACAGGTCCTGAGAAATCCGGTGTTATCAGAAAAACATATAAACAACAAACCCAACAAAAATATCCCCTAGAGAGGTGTTAAAGTTATTGGTCAGCGGGGTGGGGCCTGGTATGAATGCCGGATCAGATTAAGACTTTGATACTACATAGAATCCAATCATTGACAAAAGAAGGAAAGAAATGGACTTCTTGTTTTTGCTTTCTGAAGAAAGTAGAAGAAATAAGCGTATTTTGATGTTGAGAACAAAACAATTGTTACTGCAACTTTATTTAAAAAAAGGATCTGATGTTAAGCATAAAGAGTTTATGCCAAAGGGAAATATTTCTTAGTACTAGCCCAATCAAATTTGAACACTTATTTCATAGGAATTATTCAAGAGAATAAGAAACCGCTAAATGAACCGGCAGGTGAAGTATGCAAGGCTCTTTTATAGACTAGCACATCCAAAGGCAACCATAAACCATCTACATAACATAAGAGCAGCAACACAATTCAAAGTCCCTGCACGATCATTGCCAAACAAATACTCCAGTCGTAATGCACAATGCACATTTGATGCATCAGTGCACGCAGAAGTAGAAATACATGCTGAATAAACTACTGCACAAGATCGGACATTCAGTAGAAGAAAAAAAACAAGATTTCATTTTCAAAATTTTGCAAGCAGAGCTACGCATTCTTACACCATATCTCTTTTCTGTAAAACTTACCTATTTCCTCGCTATCCGATTCAATTATGTCACTGCCAAGCCACTATTTAAGCAATTGCAGTCATACATATGACTCACAAAAACCAGAACTAATATCTTCCATTCGAGTGACAGAAAATGCAGCCATCACGTGTTTAGGGTTAATAAATCAAGCTATTAAACTGGCATAAAGCCTAAAACAAATCTCAGATGCAAAAAAAAAAGATAAGAACTTCGTGGAAGCCAAATCACACTGACATCACACGACATAATCTTGATGAAGGTACAAGCAAACGTGATAGCTATGTTAGGTTAGTGTGAAATTTCTTACATTGTAGACCAATGGCTAATGATTTGGCAACGAAACTAAAAGGTCCTATTGTCAAGTCACCGCAATGATTTCTCCAATGATCCAACCATATGTTGAATAATTCAAATGACAGATTTTCATTTAGCAAACAGAACTCAAACAAAAGCAAATGGAAACGCACGTATGTATAAAATGCACAAAAAACATAGCAAGAGAAATGGGATATATATCTACCAGCACTACAAGAAGTAGGAGGATCCTTTTGAAGATCTTTGAGCTCCTTCAAGATCCGCTTTGAAGCCATAGCGTCTCCTGCAAATTCAACCACAGATTCTCCTAATAAGATCCATCTCGATATAGAACATCCATATAAAAACAAATATTGATGTAATTTTGCTTAGAACCAAAAAAAAACAGCGAAGAATTGGTGAAATTGAGGAAGAATGAGACCTGAAAGAGATTAGGATCCTCCTGTGAATAAACAGTAATTAAGCAAACGACGGAAGAAGAGAAGATAAAAATGCAGATTCCATCAGGAAAATGGACCATTTATATAGGCCCCGCATTAAACAGATTTATTTATTTATTTATTTTAAATATTTCCATTTTCCGCCGACCCACCATTGATTATTAATTTATTAAATGAATTCTGATAATCATTCCCACCGAATTATCGACTCAAGAGGTTTCATGCACATTAATGCATGTGTGATAATTTAAGGGTTCGTTTGGTTGTCGGTTAGAGTTATGCAGGTATTAGTTATATATGTATTAGTTATGCAGGTATTAATTATGTATGTATTAGTTATGAAGGAATAAGTAATGCATGTATTAGTTATGCAGAATAAGTTATGCAAGGTTGAGTTATCTTGGGATTAGTTATGCATGGATTAGTTATGCGGTAGTTATATAAGGATTAGTAATATAAATGTAATGTGAATGTTATTTATTATTAGCTTACTTTATTTTATTAAATTGTTTTTAGTATAGTTTAAATATATATTTTTAAACAAAAAATTACAAGTTTGAATAAAGGGTATTCTTGCCATTTTGTGTTTAATACAAGTATTACCGATATATGTATAAGTTATTCCACCTTTTATCCTGCATAAATAATACAAAGATTCTCTCATAATTTATGCATGTATTAGTTATGCGGAAAAGAAAAACATGAACCAAACATTGTATTAGCAATGCTACATTTTATGTGGAAAAGAGGAAAAAGCAACCAAATATTGTATAACTTATGCTAGCTTCTATGTGGAAATTTTTTTTCCCCTTCTTTTAACCAAACAATGTATAAAGTTATCCTAGTTTTAATACATGAATAACTCTTCCCTAACCGGCTACCAAACGACCCCTAAGTTCATATTAAATTAGTCACTATAAATTCTTCATTTTCATGATTTGAATTTGAACTTAGAAATCTCAAATTAAAAGATAAAAAAAGTCTAATCATTCCACCATATTTCTTGTTGCTTATTGAATTATATCTACGTCTTTCCTAGTGTATTAATGACTTCCTTACATAATGTAATTAGATATTTGTGACATTGAGTCCTATTATTCAGATGTGAGAGTAACTTATCAGTGTTATTAAGTTCATTTACCGATATATAATATTCCTAGAACGGCATATATCTAAGGAATAAAGTGAATATAGTCAGAGGCGGATTCAGGAATCGGAGATTGGGGGTGCCACTATTTTATGCATATAGTATATGAGGGGTGAAATATATATATATATATATATATATATATATATATATATATATATAATAAAAAATATTGGATATAAATATAAAAATTGACTTTGTCACTATAATTATTTATTCAGTTGTTCCCAATTCCAAATATTGACACTATTTATGAAAATTTATGCTTATGCCTCTAAGTATTATCTACAACTAGCTACAAGACAGAATTGCAAGAATGGATCGGTTTGGTTAACTCAAATAGGTCTTTCATTTACAAAGGAACTAAGTTTGATTTAGGTTCATTTTTATGCTGGATATATATAAAAGTTACAAAAACAAATCATGAAAGAGCGTCTCCAATGGAATTTTTTTGCATAAAAATAGCTTAATACTACATATTCTTTGTTTGACTAGATTAATTTACCTTTATCATTCTTGGATTATTTTTTACATGTTAGTTGTCGAGTTATATGGTAATATGTTTAAATTAAAACCTTCAACGTTCTATAATAATCAACTCAAATCGACTATAATCAAATTAATTTTTCTAGAGCAAATAGAAAAGACA